>PYAF01003354.1:1205878-1226478 GCA_007407185.1 Glycine tomentella | reverse complement strand
TAACTTCTAACTTCTAACCTTTTTATATTTTCTTCTATTTTTATTCTTATATATTTATCAAATTTTCTACTTACCATTTTTAAATAAATATTAATTTTCTTTCAAAAAAATTATGATTTTGTTATATTTATATTATTTTACACTTTTTAATTAATTCAACAATTAGTTTTATCGAACACTTATAATTTAATAAACTATTTTTCAACTATCAACTTTTATCTAGTTTTTAACTAATTTTGCTTAATATAATCATAATATATGCTTTGAACCCCAATTTCTTATTTTAATTGAAATCAATTGTTATTCAGTGAATTCCATTATTATTATTTCATGTTTAAAACTGATCAATTTGAACTTGTTTTGAATCAATTAACGATCAGCCACAAGCTTCGTGATTAATCGGTGGATATCTATCAAATATAACATCACATCAACAACCGTGTTTACTGAACTTGTAATAGATTAATTAATTATTAGTCTTAATTACATATTTATTCCAATTTTTTAATTTTTGTTGAATTTATTCCCAATAAATTAATTTTTCGCATTTTATCATCAATTTAAAAAAAAAAATGAACTTTATCATTTTGTCATTTTACTCCTAACATGATTACAATTTTTATCCTTTATTTTTTATTTATTTTTTATGAATTTTACATTCAACTTAGTATTTTTTGGCAAATTTTATCCCATTTTTTATTAATAAAATTCTCAAATTTCTTAAAAATTGGGAGTAAAATGTGTTAAATTAAAAATTGAAGGAAAAATCACCAAAAAATTAAAAAGTTGAGAATAAAAAATATAATTAAGCATAACTATTAATCATCCTCGGTTAATTAAGGGAAAATGATTAATCATGACCGTTGACCAACATCTATTAATTAAACTAAAAGGAATGATTAACAATTAAAGTTGAATTTAGGATTCTTGGTCCGGATAAATAGTCATAAGACAACTTCATAAAAGATTGGATTCGAATTCGTTATTACATCCAAAATAATCACGAAGTGTGATTCATGGTTCAGTTCGAATTAAAGTTACATTTGTAATCACAATCCTAGACATTCCTCTATGTGAAAGCTTTCAATCAAACTGTTTGTTCATATTGTGCTCTTTCTTTTATTTTTCTCGGCCAAACTGTTAGCATCAAAGTTGGCTATAACTACTTCCTCCGGTAATATTCAAAATCCAGGTCCACCGGGGACCTCAACGGCAACAATGACGTGAAGCCAACTTTTCAAATATAATGAAAAAAAGAAGCAGTAACAAAATCTGAACACGAAATTCTCATTTTCTTTTCTCTGCATTATCTTTCTCTACCCCCCCCCCCCCCCCCCCCCCCCCCCCCCCCCCAAACTCAGTCGCTTTTTCAGCTTTGAAGACTTTGGATGAGGATATCATTTCTAGTCTCGGGAGCAATGAACTTGTTCTTTGGTTGAGATATAGGTCATGGAATCTTAATTAAAGAACCATTTTCCGTTGGGAAGATTCTTCAGTAATTTCATGGTTCTCTCTTTTATGTTGTACTCTTTACTTAAGTCCAAAGACCATCAAGATTAATTTGAAACCTTTCAAACATTTCATCTATGGTCTTATCATCTTTTATCTTGAAAAGCTCATATTGTATGATTAACATATTGATCTTAGTACAAGCATTTAACATACTGATATCAGTACATGCATTTACTTGCTATTATTATTTTATTTAAATTTTGTATTGTTGCTTTTATATTTTATTCTATTCTTATAGTTTGTAGTGATGGGAAATGTTAAATAAAAAGTATGAATTTTGTTTTGAAAAATTAAGAAAAAAGAGAAAAGTTGATCATTTATATTATATTAAGTTTCTGTATAAGTTTAGCCCTAAGCCTCAACTTCTAAACACGACCCTGACGCTCATGCGTTTAAGTCAAGATGTCTTACATTTCTTTGGCTGATTGGTAACCAAATACCTTGTTATATCATGATCTTATTGAAGAGAGTAAGTGATAAGATATTTATCTATATATTTTGCGTTCAACATGCATTCTATTGACTGCTTCTGAAGACAATTCTTCCTAGGAGGAAAGGAATTCCAAGAGGAAACCTTGGAATATCAAGGTCTCCACTGGGAAAAACTTTTCATCCTATCTTTCTAATAATGAAAATTGTTAAATGCAGACAATAATAAACTTTAAAAACCATAAAACATAAAGAGTAGAGAACAAGATGAGAGCATAACAATTTTCGTATTTGTTGCATAACGTTGTTTTGCATGCTTCCATTCATATTTAAGTGTGAATACATTAGAAATGATAACACATCATGACACTCATCCATGCTGTCATCAAAAGATATGGATATGCAATCACTAACTTAAGAATACAGTTTTGCCCAAAATAAAAGTAAACACAAACTCACCAATAAGAACATTACTTCCCGACGCAAATACGCAAGTTGAACAATTAAACATCATTGTAACAGTAAATAGTAAATTAGAAATGTTTTACAACCATAAATTTAACAAATATCCTCATTACCAAAGAAGCAGCAAGGAATTTTATTATGGATATAAAACCAAAGTGCTCCTATAGTTATGTATATAATTTTGATCCTTTCATGTGCCAGTTATTAGAACTTTATATCTTAGCGACAACTGGGTCATCCAGGTAAATTATTAGATGCATACGCAGAACATACCTAATTAGTTGGTGTTTTGCTAAGAGACAAAGCATAACTAACTAAAGATTATTCAACTTTGCAGATTTTTCAACTACCAAAAGTTGAACAAATCTTTAGTTAGTTATGCTTTGTCTCTTAGCAAAACACCAATTAAGACATGTTGCTGCCTTTCATTTCTACGGATAATCATTTTAACTAAATATTTTTCAATTGCTTGTCACGACTCTAGTTATAAACAACTTAAGCTATCCTAATTTTAAAAGTGTGCATAGTCAGAAGCAGTTGTTAAACTGATTTGTGTAAAAAAAGAATGGTTAGCCATAACAAAAGGATAATAGGAATTCATCTCTTTTCCAATACACAACTTAGCTCAACACACCTTTTGTCACACAAGCAATTCATATCACAAATATGCAGGGTATTCACTTTATTTATGTGTATTCTTTTTCTGATTTGTTTGCTCTTTGTCTCATTTTTTTTATATCTGAATCTGTTGCCACCAACACCAACTAATCCAAGTAGCTAGCTAGCATTTTATTTCTTCTCATAGCAAATATGCAATCTGTCAAAGGGGACTAAGTTAAATAAATAAAAATACAAAAATTTGGTTACAGGAGGGGACCTTGGCATGATTCATCCCGTCACACTATAACTATGCTCCTCTTTCCATTTTCTCATGTTTGATTCAGTCTCTCACAATTTCAAGCTCGCTTTTTCCTCACCAATGCAGATTTTTTGCCTAGAGCTGAAGATGATCTGGATGAACATGTCAGCAACCCTCGCACCAAAGCCAGCACACCCAAACCCAGGAAAGAGGCATAAATTGACAATAGCTTCTCAGATGCCCTCTTGGAATTAATCATTTCTGATAATATAGCAACCTGCAACCACAAACAACCAAAATCTCTTTGTTACGCCCTCTATGGCTGGGATGGAGTTTAATTTCTTTTTATTGGCAAAAAATTGGGATGGAGAATATTATTACACCTCCAACTTCAATGAAACAATTGGCATTGTAAAAAGTCAAAGGACAAAACTTAGATACAGTTCCTTAGATTTGTACTGTTTTTCAATCAAAATAGGAGTTTCACCTCGGTAATTCACATAATAAAAGTTTGCATTAAAAGATTATGTGGATTATTGAGAAGAAGCTCCAACTTTGATTAGAGAACAAACCAGAGAGATAACAGTTTTGTAATGTAATTAATACCTAAGCAAGCACCCGATTGTTAGAAAAATATATGGACCATAGTTTCTGCTTAAATTTTAAATCTAAGCTACAAACTATCAAAACCCCAATTTTTGTTTTCATTATATTTAGACAGCAAACTTTATACTCAATTCAACATGATCTAAAAGCTGCAAAAACCAACATTTTTTCTCCTGGTACAAGTAATAATAACCAAGAATGTCTTGAAATGAAAATGCATGGCACAAGACAACAGACCAAATGATAAGTATGAATGTAACAACAACTAACAGATCCCTGTAAACAAATATTTTGCTTCTAAATGAACGGTTGCGAGTAGTTCTAAAAAAGTTAGACTTTTTCTAAATCCAAACATCAGAAAAAGAGAATAAAATCCATTTTCTCTCTTCCCCCAGAAGCCTAATCATTTATAATACCACAGGATCCACACAAACACGCGATAAGTTTTTAAAAAACGGCCTGCGACCTTGATTTGTGCCGCAACATCAAGGTTTTTTAACTATCCACAACTGCAATTGTAACTGCATCAGCCGCATTTGTCTGAAATTTGTAGTGATAACCACAACAACGCGACTGCTGCGACCAATATTTAAAACCAAAATGAAGATGGGGTCATTTAAAAAGGAGATTTTTTTAAAAAAAATTTCTAATAGAAACGCAAGTATTCTCTGCAATGTCGCTCGTAGGACTATTACGGAGGACAAAACTTTTAAAACGGAAAAAAAAAAAACTTTGAAGAAGAAAAATAAGAATTGAAAGGTAATAGATAGATTACCATGGAGGTAGTGACAGAGACACCATAGATCAAGCAAGTGGTGTTGAACCAAGGCTTGGAAGTGAGAATGGCGTAGAGGCTGAGGAGTGCAAGGGGCCATTGGAAAAGAAGCTCTAGCCAAACAAGGCCTACGAAAAAGTGCGGCTTTTCGGCGACAAGGTAATCGCCGTAGCCTTTGATGTAGTGTTCCTTGAGTTGGACGAGGATGTCGGGGAAGTAAGAGAGAGGAAGACACGTTTGAGCGTCGATGAGAGGAGCCACCACCGCTATTAGGAGGAAGAACAGAAAAAGAACGGCGTCAACTAGCTTCAACACGCAACCACCCATTTGTTTATTCCTTCTTTCGAATGGATGGGGTGAATGGGAGATGATGGGTTTGTTGGAAAGGAGGGATCTCGTTGGTGCTGGAATGAATTGGAATTTGAATAGTTGTATGGTATTGTATGATCCTCCTTTTACATTAATTATTAATTAATAAATAAGGATTGCATTTTCCATGATTTCCTTGCCATTTTTAGAAATGTTTTATTTTCCTTAAAATAGGGTTAGGGTGGTGATGGGTTTTTTTAAGGAGTTCTTTGAAGTTTGAACGGTCACATGTGTTTTTTTTTTTTAACTACACTTTTGGTTCTTTGATTTTTTTTTTATTAAGTGATTAATACGAAATATTAATCAGCTTTAATTTTTGTTTGAAAATCATATTAAATATATTTAATGTAATTCTTTTCTTCCTATCAAAAATTTTCTCATCTACAACATCTAAACTCAAGATCTTGTCTATCATTCAAACCAATCAAAATTGGATGCAGTTGAATGATTTTAGTCCCTTTGTTTGATAGACTAACATGATTTTTCTTAATATATATATATATATAAATTACACCATTATGATAGTTAGGAGATCTAATTAGTGCAATTCGGACCTGAGAGAGAAAAACCAATCGCACATTTGCAATTGTGAAATTACAGTGAAATATTCTGAAATTGGTAACAACTTAAATGGATAATAATATTAGAAAAAAAAAAGCTTTAGGATGGCATGATCTATAGGATTAATTACAACAAAATTAAATTATAGATATAATTCCACTTAATGAATTTTAACCTCCCTTCTTATCCAAATATAGTCTTAATTGTATATTTTCTTTTCGTTTTGCTATCTCTTTTAAACCATTTAGTTGAGAATTATTCCTCCCATACAGATCATAACGTCCAAGTAGGTTTTCACACTATCATAATTTTTATCTCTATACTTAGTCTATGACCAAGTATCACAAATCAAATATGAAAATCACTTCCTTCGATATCCCGGTTCCACTAAAAATATATATAATTTGAACACAATAACTAGATGCAATCTTGAAGAGAAGAATTTGTGTCTAACAAAGAGTTTAAAAATCATTTTGAGGCATTATGGAGGATTTGATTATTTTTTTTTGGCAAAAGTGATGTGATGTATTATTAAGAAAAATGCCAAATTTCCTGTCAACAAAAAAAGAAAATGCCAAATTTGGCAAAGGAGGTACAAATAATATGGAGGATTGAGGTTTGACAACCATATAAATTGAAGATTTATATTGATTCTACACAATAACTTTTTTCATTCACATTCATTGAATATACAATTTTCATTCTTCAAAATTTTATTGACTTTCGTCTCCTTTATTTGAACATGCTAATCCAAATCTCATGTATGGCCATTGATATTTTTCATATAATAATTGGAAGACTTAAATATGTTTCTAATTTCTATTATATACATTTATATACTCATTTTATAGTTTTATTCCCTATAAAAATTTCTTATAATTTTGGTTCCTATAACATTTTATTTTACAATTTTAGTCTCGGCTACTATTTAGCATTGACATCAGTCATTAGATAGATATCAGATCACGTTTACTGTTTTCAAAGAGAGAATATAGAATTTTGGAAATACTTGAACAAGCTCATTTTCATGGCGACCCAAAAAAAAAAAAGATTAAATAAATTAAAGAACATAAATTTAGCACATCTGGTTTTTTCCAGCACTCCAAAGATCTATACCATAACTCTGCCAGAGTTTTCATCCTTCCCTAGGTAAGTAGAAGTGCCTTTCTCTGACAGATTGAAGAACTAATTTTAGTAGATTTTTGCTGAGAAATATAACTCCAGTTACATAGCCAGCTTTCTATCCAATCCGTGTGATCTTCCTCCTATTGTCTACATGAAGCTAGAGAATGCAAATATGCCAATCAGCACCTTGAATTCTCAATGTCTAACTACATTCCCTCGGTAGAGTAAATCATTTGAGACAAAAATGATCATCTGCAAATCTGGAGTTCCAGTAATAGGATTTCATTCCTTTTCGCTTTGTCCCACAGCAGTTCATTGCTGCAGAGTTGAAGAACCATTAGCCCAATGCCACACAACTTCTGGCTCAGGATATTGTAAAATTTGCGTCGGTCTCTGTTTTCTGTAATTCGTCATTCATAATATTTAAAATGTCATTTGGGGGACATTTGTCTGCAGGGTTCTGTGCGGATGTTTGGCAGAAGCATTCAGGCCAAGAATTAGTATAGAAAGACTCTGGAGAAACACGTTTATGAGGTTCTCCGAAGTTTGTTTTGAGCATGACTTTCCTTACAGCTTCCTCAAAACCAACCGTCCGCCCATTCTCCCTATCAATGAAGATAGGGGCAAGAGATTTTCTATCAGGTCTGATAGTAGTCCGGAAACCATAGTAAAGGCGATGTCCAAGGAGATTGTTGGCAAAGTTGCTTGGGCCATCATAAGTTGGCATGAAAATGTCAGAAAGAAGACAGACCATGTAATCCACAGCAGAACCTGCCAATCCCCTAGTGTTTTCAGCAAGCTCTTCAGAGTTTTCAACAGACGAATGATTCTCAAGTTGAGGGAACAAACTTCGAAATGGCTTCATAAATCGATCCCCGCCAAATAATTCGCCAGCTGCAAGATATATCCTGGTAGAATTGTCAAAACCCAATGCACGCAAAATAAGACCAACCTGCAATTAGAAACATATAAATGTACATCTCAAACATTGGAATCATATCATAGTCATAATCTTTAACAAAATTGAAATTTGTTATCACCAGCATATAAAGGTTAGTCCATTTACCAGACCCTGAGAAACAAATTAAAGAACAATGAAAGCAAAACTAATTTTTACCTCCTCAGGAGTCAACGGGCATTTCCCAATAGCCCTTCTTTCATCATAGACAAGTCTTTTAGGTGCAAAATTTTCTTTTCGATACTTCTTCAAAATCTTTTGCTCCTCAGGTGTAAATATATCAAAGCATCTACAATCACATTCATATTCAAGATGAGTAATTTAGAAAAAGTAGCATCCCATTATGTTTTGGGGGGAGGGGGCAATTGAGTTCACTTATCTACCAATAAAACAGACTCTTGAAACAGCACTTGCAGTACATATTAAATAGTAGTAGAATAAATATGGATTACTGTTTTGTCTCTTGCATTACATCACATCATATCATAGCAAATCCATCACATCACGATCACATCCTTATATACAAGAATATTATTTAGAATCTCAATTTTCTCTCCTTCCTACCTAAATCCCTATAATTTCTACACATGCTAATATAAACACTACTCAAGATATAACAAGAGGATATAAATAGAAGAGAGAGAAAGCCAAGTACTAATGACAATGGTAGTTTTGGAAGAAAAAAAATATAAATTTAAGACATTTATTACTATCAACTAAATTAACCATTTTCCTTAATCTTGATAAATTAGGTAATTGAGTCTTATAAATAGGACTGGATGGGGTATCATATATACACAGGCATCTGGTTTCTGACAATGATAACAAGGAAAATCCCACACATTTGGTCTATGGTTTTATATTAAGCTTTGGCATAGACATCCATTGCTTTAAATCAAATAAAACATGCAATTAACTCTTGATATTGCAGGACATAAATTAACAATTACACAATATTTATATCACATTTAAAGTCAATAGACATATAAACATAATTGTCCAGTCCAACCCAGATAACTTACCCAGCAAATGACAACATGTCCATCTCAAACCGAAGATGTATGGACATGAAGGGACCTTGTGCACGTAGCTTTTCAACTATTGATTGACTTAGCTTCATGATATGTGGCTTGAATCTTAAAGCATGATAGTTGACTCTACACCTCAACCTTTGGTACTCAGGGTTGTCAATTTCTTCAGCTAAGCGATGTGAAAAGGGAGTAAGATAGATGGCACCATGTTCCTTCATTTTCTTCAGAGCATCAGTAGTATACCAACTTATAGGAGCATCTCTAGGAGGACGAAGCTGTGTGAAAATAACATTTGAACACATTACTCAATAAATTGAAATAATTTCAAACTACTGATCAACGACCAAATTATTATAGTCTACCTGAAATGGCTTTATTTTCTTCTTTTTGCCATTTTTCTGATTTTCTGGAATGCTTTCAACAATCTTTACATCATACCTCAGTGTTTTGATGAAATGTTCAACATCATAGATACCATGGAAACCACTGCATGCAATTAAATCAAGGGATAAAATAAGTTATCTTCTTGTATTTTTCAAACAAAAAGAAATAAAATCCAAGTCTAGGAGTAGATGAATGCATGCTGCAGTTCAGAAGTCAGACAAAAATTAGAAGAGTCTTAAGACAGTTACCTGTCGTCATGCCAAAAGGAGTTTGCATCCAACTCAGGTAGCACAAGTGTAGCATTCATGATTCGCGCAGCAAGAACAGCATTAGAGATCTATAGCATTGAAATACAAATTTATCAGTATAGCAATAGCAATATCAACATATATATATATATATATATATATATATATATATATATATATATATACACAGAATAGCACCAGCATACACATAGGAAGCCTCATCCTATCAACAGCACTAAATTCAATTCACCTAGCTTAGTAAGCAGACACAATGCAAATACTCAGCAGCAGTTTAAGTGAATCCAAAAGTCTATTAGAGTTTAGAGTGAGAGCAAAAAAGGTACAAACCGCGCTGCGCTGCTGATTCAGGCCACCATTACATCGAACACGCAAATAGCCGCTGGTCTCAGTCGGAGGAGCTGAGATAAAAACGACACCAACCAAACACAGCATCAGAAAGTAAGTTCTAGAAAGAACATTAAATTCAAATACCAATAAATTTTTGCTTCAGAAACAGTCTGTAACTACAAGGAAGGATAGATACGGGGCCAATGAGTTCTCGGAGCAGACGACGGCCGCCAACCACCGGAATCTGCGTTGCTCCAAAGCTCTTCTAAACGGATCTGAACGGAAAATATATAACAAATTGCTGAATTACATGAAATAACAAGTACAAATTCCATTTCACCATAAAAATAAAATGTATAAACGATATGATCCAGCAAAGGTCCAATTACTTCAAATATCTTTTGCAATGGATGGAAACTAATCAATATCCTCCTAAAATGAAAACTAAAATCAATTTCTAAATCTGAAGTCTTCAAAAGGTGATCCGTCACGTTTCCGGGTTCGTATTAATAAAGGATTCTGAACGAATTGCACGAACCTCGGAGCGATAGTTGGATTGAAGATTCGAAGAAGTTCCTGTTGAGGAGAAGAACAATGAGAGCGTGAAGATCAAGAGCACCAAAGCAGCAACCGACAACTTTACGATCATTCCTTTGAATCCTGAGCCTCCTCCTCCGCTTTGCCTCCTGTGGAAGCCAGTTCTGCAAATAACAACCAAACGTCGACGTTTAAGAATCGAATCGAAATGAAAATTAGCATCGAATGGAACCGTTGTTGTTTGAACTAACTATACCTCCTCATGGTTAAGATTCAATAATGGCTCTGTTGTGTTACGCTTCAGTGGTGAAGTAGGGATTGGAATGGTGGTTGCAGCTGAGAGCGCCGGTAATCTAAGTGGCGGTGGCCGGTGGATATGTGGTGGTGGGAGAAAGAAGGTTAAATGTAACCACCGTCACTGAATTGAAATAATTACAGAAAATGGAATGGACTAATCGATTAGGGACAGGGGGCATGGATTTCTGGTTGGGTTAGGAGAATGGGCTAGTGAGATTGTATTGGGAGATTTTCTTTCTGCACCCACCCAGCAGATTTCTTTCTACAGCTAGCAGTTAGACAGAAAGCCAAAAATACCCATATGTAAAGCCTATGCAAGTCTCAAAAATGAGACTTTTGTGTTATTAACAAGAAGCTCTAAACAATTGAACTAATAGATCAATTATGTTAAAAATAATTAATGTTACTATATATAACACTAAAATTTCTAATGTATATTTAATACACATATAAGTTTACATAATAAAATTTATAACAATTAATTTTAAAAAAACAGTTTTAAATAAAAATCATATGTTTAGTAAAAACTTATATGTAAAAAAATACATTAATAGATCAAAACTAATTATTACAAAACTTATCATATAAACTTGTATGTGCATTAAATAAACATTAGAAATTTTAGTGTTATATATAGTGATATTAATTATTTTTTAACGTAATTGACCTATTAAATCAATTGGTTAGAACGTCGTCTGTATGGACTTTACAAATTGTGAATCTGTATCGGTTATACATAAGGGTATTTTTGGTTTTCTCTCTCATTGCTAGTATATGAAGAAATATGCTGGATGCAAAAAGAAAATCCCTTGTATTGGACTAAGAAGTTTGGGCTTTAACTAGTTCATTGGAGCTTTTGCTATATCCAGTTATGAGATAAAACTTCATGCACTCCCATAATTATTTTATGCACTTTCCAAGTTCCGATTGCATTATGAAAAGTTCATTCCATACAATTTGTATTTTGAAATGAGCTTTTCATAATGAACTACATTTCGAAATGGGTTTTCTATGATGCAATGGAAAATGCAGAAACAATAGTGGAAGTGCATGGAGCAACATCCCACTTCCTGTTTTGCTAACTACACTCCAATTAGTTTTCTAAAATTTATTATCATATATACCCTTATACCCATAACGTTAATACAAAATTATTAATCCGTGATGTAATTTCTATGATGTTTTGTTTTTAACATTGAGAAAAATAATTTTCAAAACACATTTATTTTTTAAAACATTTTTTTTATTTAAAGTATTTTCAGGAATACTATTATGTGTTTTGAAAAACACTTTTTGAAATTTTAAAAAAATGAATTTGTGTTCTGGAAAATACTTTTTGGGACAAGTTTGTTTTTTCTTGACATTTTGGAAAACCATTTTATGTTACATGAACTATTTTCCAAAATGTTAAAAAAAACATCCAAAAAAATTCAGGCAAGACTCTAGATCCACTAAACACTGCATATAAAGGAAAATTTGCATAATACTGAAGCAATTGAATTGGAAAAAACATATAATTGATATTGATCATTCAATTTGGTCAATTCTAAGAGAGATTTTGTGCAACAATTTGGAAAAAACATAGGATTTGGTTGTACGTTGCTTCATATATAAGATGAGAGACATTAATGTTAATGTTGTTGTGTGAGTGAAAAAAATAAAAACAAGGAAGAAAATTAGTTAGCAACGGAAACATATTGCATTGGAGTTTGGAGAGTTCAAAAACCTTAATGCTGAAGTAAGAGTTGAGCAAGAAAAGAACAAAGATAAATAAAATCAAGATATTGGAGGGGATGAAGGAGAGGGGAATGTGTTGTAGCTATGAAAGAGGGAGTATGTTGTTGCATTGAGAAAAGGGAGTGTACAAAGGAGAGTAGAAGATTTGAAAGAAAAAGATTATTTAAGTAATTTGATTTAAAAAATAGGAAAAAAGATTGAATATAGCAAAAGGCTTCATTAGGTCAGGAAAAAGAAGATGAAAAATGATTTTTGGAGAAGAATAATAAAAAAAAAAAAAGATGAAATCTTTGAAACATAACGAAATCTCAATCTTTTTTATATCTTTTTTATCTATCGAAATTGAATAAAAATATCAAAAAACTTATAATAATTCACACACTTATTCAAAGAAGTCAGTCCTACCTCTTTACATGTCTCCTTCTCTGTTTTCTAGTTAAAATATAAAAATGCCAACAATATATTAAGGAAAAAGATATTACTATTGAAAAGAGAAAAGAAATTGTTAAAACAAAGTTAAAATTTATAGTGGTTGGGTATTAGGTTACTTTTTTACTCAACTGCTTCATCCAATAGCTACAGATATATTTTGTAGTTGAAGTAACTTATTGAAATTAAGTGGAAGTTACTAAGATAAATCTTTATGCCAAATTACGATTAGGATTTATAGCTGTAATTCACATGCATTTAACACAGAGGGAAGAGGGAGAGAGCTGCTGAAAATGGGAATACTTTGTATTCGTCAACCATAGTAGTAGTATTCAAATGAGAATACTTTGTATTCATCAACCAAGTAGTAGTATTCAAATGGGGAATACTTTGTTTTCAACCATAGTAGTAGTATTCATATGGGAATACTTTGTCTTCGTATAAAGAACTTTCACTACAATTAAGGACTTGACATTCAATCTAAACAAATAATCTAACCATTTTGGCGTTTGGTTATTTTGATTACTTGCTAGAATGATGAACAACGGTGATGCTGTTGAGATCAATATTGCGGAGATGCTGGAGGGGGCAGAGGCACCCGTAGCTACTGAGTGTTGCATCTACAAAGTGCCGTTCAGTATTCGAATACACAACGAAGAAGCTTACACCCCAAAGGTTGTTTCTATTGGCCCTTTTCACAACGGCCATCCTCGCCTCCAAGACATGGAGAGACACAAACTCTTTTATTGCAAGGCTTTTCTCCGACGAACTCAAACAACTTTGGACAGTTGGATAGGCAAGATTGAAGAGATGGAGCCTGTGTTTCGTCGCTGTTATTCACACATTCTTGAGTTCAGCAAGGAGCAACTGGTGAAAATAATCTTGGTGGATTGTGCTTTTATACTTGAGCTCTTCTGCAGATTCTCTAATCGAGAATGGAAAGAGGACGACATTTGTGTTTCAAAACCTTGGTTGGTGATGAGCATATTGTATGATTTGTTGTTACTTGAGAACCAGGTTCCTTTTTCTTTTCTTGAGAGACTCTTTTATCTGTCCTTCTCTTCACGAGGTGGTGACTTCCCTTCATTTCTTAAGCTTACGTTTAAATTTTTTCAACAGTTCAATAGATCAAACTTAAAGTTTAACAATATTAACGGAATAAGGCACTTCACGGATCTGGTAAGAACTTTTCACTTGCCAGATCCTCTGCCCCCTAGGACTGGTGGTGAAATAATGAAACATATTCCTAGTGCCACTGAGTTATCAGAAGCAGGATTGAGGTTTAAGGTTCTTGAAAGTGAGTCTTGTTTACTAGATATTGACTTTTCTGGACGGTTTGTTGAAAGTGAGTCTTGTTTACTAAAGACTGTCTTTTCGGGAGGGGTTCTTGAAATCCCGCAGTTGCTAGTGGATGATTGGACTGAAATTTTGTTTCGCAATATGGTGGCATTGGAGCAGTGTCTCTATCCTTTCCAATCTTACATTACGGACTACGTTGATTTTTTAGACTTCCTTGTAAACACCAACAGAGATTTGGATATACTAGTTCAAGAGAGAGTCTTTCTTAATTGGCTAGGGGACACTGATTCTGTGACTACCATGATTAATGGCCTTATGAAAAATATTACAAAAACAAATAATATCAGTTCCCATTACTTTCGTGTCTATGAAAAGTTGAATGCTTTTCATAAAAATCCTTGGCGTAAGTTGAATTCGACTCTTAGGCGAGATTATTGTAGAGGTCCTTGGCAAACTGCTGCTTCCACTGCTGCGATTATTCTTCTCATTCTCACTATTGTTCAAACAGTTTGTTCTATCTTGCAAGTAATGCATCCATAGATTATGTCTCCATGCCCTCTCCCAACGACCTACAGGTACATTTAGTTTTTGTTAAATGCTGAATTTTTTTCTTAGTCTTTTCCATTTTTACTGCAATATTCCTTTTGTCTCAAAACGTTTCAATGGCTTCGTTATTTCAGGTGTTGAAACAGATTAATTTATCAGTCCTTCCCAAAATTACTACGGATATGCATCAAGTTATTCAGTGCTGCCTCTTGAAGTCTGTCTCTATGGTGCAGAATACGATCTAAAGTAGCCTACCCAGCTTCAGATTTGTGAGATGATGATGCCCTGATACATAGTTTAATTTTATAGCTATTTGATATTTGTGTTGTATTGTGTTGCTTTTTATATTTGTCAGATGATGATGTCCTGATAGATACCTAGTCTCTGATGAAAGTTTTCCAATTACAACCCCTTTGTCTTGTGTTGCTTTTGATATTTGTGAGAATTATAGCTATTCATGGAGGAACAAAAGTTCCAACATAGCCGTAAACCTATTAGCAGTTTGATGAAAAGAGAGGTGAAATTGGAAAAGTTGTATCACTTTCTATAAATTATAAAATAAAAGGCTTTCAGAACAATATTAAGATCATGTGAACAAAAGATAATTTCAATTAGCCTTTTTTTTTCTGAAAAAGAAAGTCGAAATATAAATTTCAAGTTGAATTTTGTAAAATCAATCCAACTTTATATTTGTCTCTGTTGTGTACTTGCTTTAAAAATTTGTTTATAAAATATTCATATTATTTTTTTCAATTTTCGTTTCAACTTTGCGTGGTTGATTTATGTATTTTGTGGAAGAAAGTTTTCAATTTATTAATAAATATTTATTAATTTCAAATTAAATTAAATGATGAAGTCACCAACGATTTTAAAAAATAATTAAAACTACAAAATTGTACTCCTTTAATAATGCCCGAGTGAGTGAAATTAATTTCAAATTTTTTAAATAATGTTTTAGATTCCAATATTGAATATAAAAAAATAATTTCTAAAAATCTATTAAAAGCAATCAACCAAAATTTTTAACAAATAAAACTACAAAATTAATACATCCAACAGTCCAAGGGAGTTTGTGAATTTTCATTTTCAGCCTTTTAGACTGTGGAGAGCCTTTGTGAATTTTTTAATAGAAATAAGTGTCATGATATTACTTATAAGATACGTGCTCAATAAGATAAAGTTTCACAATTTATACTTATATGTACTAACGTTTATTTTGTATATTTTTGTTAAAAAAATATTTTGAATATTATAGAGGCTTTTTTAAATTAAATTATGTGAAAATCTTAAAAAGTAAGTTTAGGAAAATTAGAAAAATAAATACCTTAATTTATAAAATATTATTTTATAATTAATAAAATACAGTAAAAATAAAAATTACAGGTGTTTCAAATATTCATTTTTGAAAAATATAAAAAAGAATTAATTGATTAAAAAACATTATTATACTAGCAATTTGAAGCTATCCAATTGTACTTATTGTTAATTAAAGAAATTTGAGTAATGACTAAAGAATTAAGAAAAATATAAAATTATGAATAAATCAACAACAAATTAATGAGAATACATATTCCTCTCTTCGTCCCAAATTTTAGCCTTTATTTTTTCTTAAATTGTTTGTTGTTCACATAACAATGACATTAACAATTATAAATTTGTCATATCATGAAGAAGTTTGTCACGATATTAATAATGTTAGTTTTTTTTGACATTTTTTTAAAATTATCAATACTCATTCGTTAACTCTATATGATAATAACCTTTCTATTAAGCATAAACTCTATTAAATATTTAATTAAAGATTTTTTTTTTATAAAATAAATTCGAGGTGGTACTTGCGATATTTCGGCTTGGGACGCATTTTATTTGGCAGTTTCCTGGATGTTAAATACCATTGGGTGGGTTACTTTTTATTGGCATTGGAAACACATTACACTATGGCAGGGTAATGTTTCTACTGTATCCACATATAGTTTATCTCTATGAAATACTAGATGAAATCTAACAATTTTAAAGGGATATAATTAATTTCTGTGATTGGTCGTTCCTATAGAAATGAGTTTTTAATTTGATTAATGGGGACAACAAACAAAAATTTATAACTATAGATATCTATCTATCTATATAGATAGAATTATAGATAGATACATAGATATAATTTAATAAGAAAATATAAGAATCGATTCAAGAACGAGACAAAGAGCTAATGTTAGCTTCCAGTATCTCGATTGAAATACCAATCAATGGTATTTTTCGTCAGAATAATATTCTACAACAAGTAATTCATTTATTTTCAAACCAACACATTTATTATCTATTATTTGATTGATTAATCCTTTATATTGGAATGGGTGAAGAGTCAAATGATTTGGCAATTTCTCACATGGGGCTGAATCAAGATAATTTTGAATCAGAGTTTTCGATTTTTGTTCATCCTTCGCTGTAATAATATCTTGAGGTTTATATTGGTCAAATCCAATATTAAAAAATTATTATTATTATTTTACTATATTCTATTCACTAGGTAAATATAATTTTTTGTTCTTTGATAAGTCATTATGCAAATTATAAAAATTATATATTGATGTACATATATTATAATCCCTTTTATATAATTCATATAAATTTATATAATAAGTATAGGCAGTAACAAATAGATGTACTAGTCATATTGGCTAGTTCCTTATTTAGGAATTGAATCAAATAGGGCCCCTTTAACTCACTGGTAGAGTAACGCTATGGTAAGGCGTAAGTCATCGGTTCAAATCCGATAAGGGGCTTTTTACTTTTTTCGAGAAACAAAGAAGTAGTATTTCTATTTTAAGGAAGAATAGAAATATTGTTGATATTTGGAACAAGTTTCTATTTGTAATAAAAAAATAAAGCAATCATAGAATTTCATTAGAATATAGTCAAGAAAGAAATTAAAATGAAAAAGTGTAAAATTATTAAAAAGGGAAAGATTAACAAAAAGTAAGTGGACCTAACCCATTGAATTATACCTATATTTACTATTCTGATATTCAAATTGGATAAAGATGAAATTTGAACAATGATTTTTTGATTTTTTTTTTTAATACTTTTTTGGTTTAGACTCCGTTACCTTTTGGGAGGCCTACGCCCCATAGAAACTGTCTAGTATGGATCGTACATGGACGGTAGTTGGAGTCGGTGGCTCTCCTAGGGTTTCCTCATTTGGGATCCTAGGGAAGAGGATCAAGCTGGCCCTTGCGAACAGCTTGATGCACTATCTCCCTTCAACCCTTTGAGTGAAATGTGGCAAAAGGAAAAAGAATCCATGGACCGACCCATCGTCTCCACCCCGTAGGAACTACGAGATCACCCCAAGGATGCCTTCGGCATCTTCAAAATAATTCATAAAGTCATATTAGTTGATGAAGAATTTAAAAACATAGTTTATTTATAAAATTATATGTAATTGTCTTATCAGACTCCTTGATAACATGTTACCAACATTATTGTTATGTCATTAGCTCACACAATTATTTGATAACAGAGATTTAAAAACAAAAAGTTGCAAGGACAAAATTGGGGTAAAATATGCTAAAATTATTTGTTGGAGGTAAAATTTGCTAAAAAGTAAAAAGTGTAATTAAACCTTATTTTTTAGTAACAAAAAAAACCTAAATAGCTTTTTGATTCCTATAGAATATATTTTTTAGTCATTCAAAAAAATTATTTTGATTTTAGTTTTTGTAATTTTAATTTTTAGTTTAGTTCCTGTTATCAAATAATAGTAATATCCCAAAAAAATTGACATCCATTGACTTACCACATAATTAAGGAGTAGGTGATACTTTCATGCATACTTGATTTTTGCACTTAAATTACATAACAATTATCTCATTTCTTTTTTTTAATGTTTTGTTTGATCCAAAAAAAATAAAAATTTAAGTTCTTTTGAATTTTTAGCTTAAGAAAGTTAAAGTTACTGAATTTTATAGTGTTTAGCTTTGTTTTCTAGAGTTTTGGTACAACAACAATGAATGGAAGATGTGTGAAGAATAAGAATAGCTCACTCAATGCGTCAATGCGCTCTCAGCGTGAGAAGTCCAACTTAGAGGAACATGTGTCAAGCATTTGATGGTTCTCAAGCCAGTTGTGTTGTGTATACACGCTCAACACACATGCAGGCTCAGTGCATTGTTACTTAAGCTAGTTGTACTATGCCTGGCCCTCGATGCACACATGCAGATTTAGTGTGCGATGGCTTCTTGAAAAACACAAGAGTGCACCGTTTCTAAGGTGGTTAAAAGGGCATTATTCCGTTGGACAAATGGAGTTTGCCTAGGAAAGTTTTCTGGAGACAAAAGTACTTTGGGAACTCTTCTTCTTGGATGTTCTCTATTTTCTTTGTTTCTTCTTCTTGTTTTGGGTCTCTCATGGCCATGAGAGGCAAACTTACCCATCCTCATTATTGGGGGTTTGAATACCAAAAACTTTGTGATGTAATATCCTTTACTATCCATTTAATGTTAATTTAGTATTATTGCTTCCTTTCTATGTTTTTTGTTTTGTTTATGGTTTAATCATTGGAAAATGTTAATACACTAAAAGCTTTAAGGAACTTTTAAGTAACTCATATCTAGGGATGAAATGATGTTGATTAGTCTTATTTATGCATCTTTATTTTTCAAGCAAGTTGGTTTAACTTTCTAAGAGACTAGGAGTGAAATCAAGTGACTTAGACTCTTTCATATGAAAGATTATGGTTATAGTAGATTAGTTAGTGAAGTTAATAGTTAAATAACTTTAAAAGGTAAAAAATCTTTAACAATACATAAGAGTAGTTTTGGTAAGCCAAACACTTAACACTTTACAAAATTTGCACAAAGTTATTATTTTTACACTCAAAATATTTGTTTTTCTTGTCTATTGAACCTTGCTCTGTTTTTGTCTTTTATTACTATTGAATTTTATATTTCTACACTTTTATTCTAAAATATATTAGCTTTTCTTCTTTGAGTTTCTTAAAATTTGATATATATAAACTCTAAGTCCAAGCAATAACACTCGATTTTACTGTTTATTACTACTTGTGTGAATTTGTGTAAATTTGTACTCTTGCAAGTTAACAATAGGATTGTGATATGCAATATATATATATATATATATATATGTATATATATATTTATTGTGTTTTAAAATCATCATCTATTCAAAATAATCAATAAAACTATATTAGTTGATTAAAGAGATTTAATCTGTCCTTCTCTTCATGGGGTGGTGACTTCCCTTCATTTCTTGCGCTTACGTTTGACTTTTTTGAAGGGTTCAATGGATCAAACTTAAACTTTAACAATAATAACAGAATAAGGCACTTCACGGATCTGATAAGAACTTTTCACTTGTCAGATCCTCTGCCCCCTAGGACTGGTGGTGAAATAATGAAACATCTTCCTAGTGCCACTGAGTTATCAGAAGCAGGATTGAGGTTTAAGGTTCTTGAAAGTGAGTCATGTTTAATGTTTACTAAAGCTTGACTTTTCGGGACGGGTTCTTGAAATCCCGCAGTTGGTAGTGGATGATGATGCTGAAACTTTGTTTCGCAATATGCTGGCATTGGAGCAGTGTCTCTATCCTTTCCATTATTACATTACGGACTACGTTTATTTTTTAGACTTCCTTGTAAACACCAACAAAGATGTGGATATACTAGTTCAAGAGAGAGTCTTTCTTAATTGGCTAGGGGACACTGATTCTGTGGCTACCATGATTAATGGCCTTATGAAAAATATTACGACATCAAATAATATCAGTTCCCATTACTTTCATGTCTATGAAAAGTTGAATGCTTTTCACAAAAATCCTTGGCGTAAGTTGAAGTCGACTCTGAGGCGAGATTATTGTAGAGGTCCTTGGCAAACTGCTGCTTCCACTGCTGCGATTATTCTTCTCATTCTCTCTTTTGTTCAAACAGTTTGTTCAATCTTGCAAGTAATACATCAATAGAATATGTCTCCAGGCCCTCTCCCAAAGACCTGCAGGTACATTTAGTTATTGTTAAATGCTGAATTTTTTTTCTTATTCTTTTCCATTTTTACTGCAATATTCCTTTTGTCTC
>PYAF01003354.1:1186203-1196990 GCA_007407185.1 Glycine tomentella | reverse complement strand
GTATTGGTTACCCTAAGGGTATTCTGATTATTTTTCAGGCATCCCAGAGTGTTTAGAGAATTTCCTCCTTAAAGTATCTTGTTAAAATGCCTAAGGACAATTTGGTTATTAATAAAATATCCAAGGGTATTTTTGGTCTTTTAGTGCCTTAGGGACCTATATGTCATTTATGAAATTGTCTAAGGATATTTTGGTAATTACTCCTAGTAAATATCTTACCAAAATATCTAGGGATACATTGGTCCTTTCTAGAATTGTTTAGGGCAAAATTGTCCTTTTCACCCTAACTGTTCTACTGTTTTTTTTTTTATTAACATTTTATTCGTAGTAATTGTCTATAATTCTTAAATTTTTGGGGTGTTACAGAATACGTTGTCTTCGACAATCATAGTAGTAGTATTCAAATGGGGAGTACTTTGACTTCGTATAAAGAACTTTCACTACAATTAAGGACTTGACATTCAATCTAAACAAATAATCTAACCATTTTGGCGTTTGGTTATTTTGATTACTAGCTAGAATGATGAACAACGGTGATGTTGTTGAGATCAATATTGAGGCGATACTGGAGGGGGCAGAGGCACCGGTAGCTACTGAGTGTTGCATCTACAAAGTGCCGTTTGATATCCGAAGACACAACGAAGAAGCTTACACCCCAAAGATTGTTTCTATTGGCCCTTTTCACAACGGCCATCCTCGCCTCCAAGACATGGAGAGACACAAACTCTTTTATTGCAAGGCTTTTCTCCGACGAACTCAAACAACTTTGGACAGTTGGATAGGCAAGATTGAAGAGATGGAGCCTGTGTTCCGTCGCTGTTATTCACACATTCTTGAGTTCAGCAAGGAGCAACTGGTGAAAATAATCTTGGTGGATTGTGCTTTTATACTTGAGCTCTTCTGCAGATACTCTAGTCGAGAATGGAAAGAGGACATGTGTCTTTCAAAACCTTGGTGGAGGACGAGCATAACATTTGATTTGTTGTTACTTGAGAACCAGGTTCCTTTTTTTGTTCTTCAGAGACTCTTTAATCATTCCTGCTCTTCACGGGGTGGTGACTTCCCTTCATATCTTGAGCTTACGTTTGACTTTTTTAGACAGTTCAATGGATCAAACTTAAACTTCAACAATATTAACAGAATAAGGCACTTCACGGATCTGATAAGAACTTTTCACTTGCCAGATCCTCTGCCGCCTAGGACTGGTGGTGAATTAATAGAACATCTTCCTAGTGCCACTGAGTTATCAGAAGCAGGATTGAGGTTTAAGGTTCTTGAAAGTGAATCTTGTTTACTAAAGCTTGACTTTTCGGGACGGGTTCTTGAAATTCCGCAGTTGGTAGTGGATGATTGGACTGAAACTTTGTTTCGCAATATGGTGGCATTGGAGCAGTGTCTCTATCCTTACCAATCTTACATCACGGACTACGTTCTTTTTTTAGACTTCCTTGTAAACACCAATAGAGATGTGGATATACTAGTTCAAGAGAGAGTCTTTGTTAATTGGCTAGGGTACAATGATTCTGTGGCTACCATGTTTAATGGCCTTTTAATAAATATAACGGGAGTTAATACCAGTTCCCATCTTTTTTGTGTCCATGAAAAGTTGAATGCTTTTCATAAAAATCCTTGGCGTAAGTTGAAGTCGACTCTTACGCGAGATTATTGTAGAGGTCCTTGGCAAACTGCTGCTTCCACTGCTGCGATTATTCTTCTCATTCTCTCTTTTGTTCAAACAGCTTGTTCTATCTTGAAAGTAATACATCGATAGAATATGTCTCCAGGCCCTCTCCCAAAGACCTGCAGGTAAATTTAGTTATTGTTAAATGCTGATTTTTTTTTATTCTTTTCCATTTTCACTGCTGTATTCCTTTTGTCTCAAAACGTTTCAATGGCTTCCTTATTTCAGGTGTTGAAACAGATTAATTTATTAGTCCTTCCCAAAATTACTATGGATACGCATCAAGTTATTCAGTGCTGCCTCTTGAAGTCTGTGTCTATGGTGCAAAATATGATCTAAAGTAGCTTACCCAGCTTCAGATTTGTGAGATGATGATGTCCTGATAGATACCTAGTTTACTTTTATAGCTATTTGATATTACTTATTAGTGTTGTATTGTGTTGCTTTTGTCTTGTGTTGCTTTTGATATTTGTGAGTACGTGTATTGTGTTGCTTTTGTGAGTGTATTGTGTTACAAAAAATACTCACATTTATTGTGTTGTATGTTCTCCACTTTTATCCAAACATAACGGTGTCTTGAACTTTTCTTAAGTTGAAAAAAAAGAGTCAATAAAGGACTAAACTAAAGGAAGATAAATAAATATATATTTATTCTGTTATATGTGAAAATTGACATAAATTCAAGATGTAACCTAGCTATTAATCTTATTCACACTTGATCAAATAAATTTTTTATGTAACACTGATCATAACTCTCAAAGCACATAAAAATATTATATTAATAAATAAAAGAAATAAACATTCATGAATCTACATAATAAAACCAACAACATGTGTTGTATTGTTATCCAGGATTTGCAACAACACCATTAATTTGGATAAATTTCTTCATATTAGTCAAGTGCTTTTTTCCATTCTCAAGGTTTTGCATGACAACTTCTATCAAGTTCTAAGAATTAAGTGTTTGACCTACTCACCTTGAATCCAACCATGAATACATGTAACAATAGATTTAGTATATTTTACTCAATGTTTACTTTTCTTTAATCATAATGATTTTTTTTTGCTCTTACCTATTTTCTTAGTTCTCATGGATGCTTTAGCCTTATGCTTTTTACCTTGAATATGATCATGAAAGCCTTTGTCAATGGTAGTGATAATCTAACACATCTCACAACTCCACTCTTGCTTAACTTTATTATGCAAACTCTTACTGTTATCAATTGCAAATGTTACCAATTGGCATTTTCTACCACAATGATCAACATTTGGTCTAGCCTGCAAAACCATTTATGCTCAATAACCAATTGATAACTTCAATACAACAAAATATTCAAGGGACATTCTCAAACAAAGTGACAATTCTTTAATAAAAAACTAAAAGAGAAAAAACTTTTTTTCACAATCCAAACAACACTAAAGAAGAAGTAAAAAAAATAAAATTGACATTAGAAAGGGAAAGATAAAGACAATGGTAAAATAAACACAAGAATATACACTAACTAGTTGGATCCCTCTATCCTTTTCAATATTCTTAGAAGGTTCTCTATTAAAACCTTGCAAATGGGATTGTGATCCACCAAACATGTTATTATTAAACAAGTTCCCCTCTAATCTTTGCATTGGGACACCTAATTCTCTCCCTGATGCAATTTCCTTCATATTTTCTGCATCGCGCTGCAATATGACACGTGTCCCAAGATGACAAGTGTCATACCCTGATGAAACACGTCTTCCCTGGGCGTGACTGGGCTTGAGTCACGTCCTCCCTGGACGTGATTGAACACGTCCCAGGTGGACGTGTTTGGTTGTTATAGATTTGTAAATTATTTTAAAATTATAATATTTTCGTAATTTCTTTTTAAAACTGTAATTAATTAATTTTTTTGCCATTATAAATGCCTTTACCTTCTTTTGGGATGAATTTCAGTGATAAAAACAGGTAAATAAATTGATAAATTATACTTTCATATCTAAATACAAGATTATTTTAACTTATTCATAATTATTTAAAAATTAATTAATTTAATTGATAGTATTAATTTTATTAATAATATCTATTATTATTTTTTTAAAAATTCTTAGAATTATTTGAACTCTTTGTTTCATTTTTTTTACTTAAAAACTCCACATTTATTCATTTTATCTAATATATGCTGGTCATATTTTTCAGTCTTCTTAGAAAATATTTTCTTATTAGTAATTAGTATTTTATACTAGTAATTAAGAGAATTTTAATATATAAAAAGATTAATACAAGAAGAGATCATTTAGAAAGAGACTTACAAAAACATACAATTTTTCTCCTTCAAAAAGTGTATTACTTATAAAAACAGAGGTAATAATATAATAAGAAGAGAATAGAGCATTAGAAATTAAGAAAATAAGATGAAGAAATGAATTTATAAATATAATTATTCTTGGTGGTAAAAAAAATATATAATTATTCTTTTATTTTAATGTTATATTTATATGAATTTAATAAGAATCTGTAGCTATTCAATTATTAAAAATAAATATTTGTTAAAGTAGGTTATTAGTGAAAAATGAAAATCTTACAAAAATGACTTAATATCAACTTATTAAAATGATTTAATTGCCTCCAAGTTCGCAAGCTGATTCCCAACCTTTTTTCATTTCCTCTCTAGTCTAGTTGAACTGTTGAAGCACAGATGTTTTTTGGGCCAACTTTATATATGCCTCTAAACTTTGAATTTTAGAGAAAGTTTTAGCCAATGTGGTTGAGCTTCTTACTATATAGGGTGTATTTCTATTTTTCTTCTTCTTGTGATTGGCCGTGGTTAATAATTATGCATCATTAAATTCGAGGAGCTTTTTTTTTTAATAATCTCCGTAACAACAGATAAAAGCAGCGGTTGCAAGATTTGAATACTACATTGACTTATTGTGGTCACTAACATGATGGAACAAGAAATTTCGTCATCTGTCGATGTTTGATGTTAGGTTAAGTATATAACCCAGAAAATGATATCGATAACGGGAATGTTGTGTAAGTAGTGATCGTGCGAATTTAGCGGGGAAGAAAATGGGCAACCATTTTACTCTTGACGTTGTTTGTCCTTTGTAATTTGTTAATAATAAAAAAAAAACCTTTTTACATTGGTTTGTTTAATTAGAAATTGGATTGTCTCTTTCAATTAGTTAAATGAATCAAGTTAATTTAGGGATTTTCTTTTGGATTGAAGTTTATATAGAAGTGTTTTTCAAAGCCAAATATTATACTACGAAGATATGGATTTTTCAATGTCATCCCACTAAAATATTAGTTTGTACCTTCAACGAGATAAATGTTAGTTTTGTATAATTAAATTTATAAAAATAAATATTTTTAAATATATAATTTAGATTTTAGATTTATAATGAATTAAATTATGATATAGAGTTATTTTAAATTATTAATATTTAAAAAATATTAAATTTTAATTTATAGATTTAAATAAAAACATGGTAGATTGAAACAGTTAGCTAGAAACATTAAATAGAAAGAAAAGGATAAAAGAAGAAGAATTTGATATAGTTGAAAGAGATTTTCTTTAGCTATTTACAAAGGTAATGTGTGAAAAATACAATTAAAGAAATAGAAAAAATATTGAGATTGAATGTCCAATATATTGAGAAAGGAAAGAGGGTGAAAGATTTACTTTCCGATACATGTATTCTAATATACCCATACATGACTTACAAATGAGAGATCATTAACAAAAATGAGATGCAAAAACTTGGTGGTGGACCTAAGAAATTTATTTTATACCCGCACACTTAATGAGGGGTTTCAGGTTTCAGGGCAGTGCCTACGAAATAATCTTTTATAAAAGAAATTTAAATCAATACTTTAGTTGCTTTTGTAATAAAATACATATAATAATTTGATCAAACATTAAGCTTCCAAATTTTATCAATCCTCCAAAATAAATATAAAAATATAATTTTGTATATTCATACAAGATCATTCTATTTATTATATTTAGTAGTACTAGAATGATGAAATTCGATATAAAAAAAAAAGATTTTGTAATCAATAATCATAAGTGTAAAACTTAGTGTCTGATCATGGTTTTAACATAATTATTTTTAAAGAAGAAATGTGAAAAAAAAAGTAAAACTATGAAACTTTCTATTAAAAAATACTCCTACGAAACAGTTTAAGCCTTGGGACATTAAATAATTTTTTTTTAACCTTTTTTCGCCAATAATTATGATTTTAGGGAAACTATTTTTTTCATTCGAAATGGTTATTGACAAAAACGTGATAAAGTTGCGTGTCATAATTGGAACAAAAAATAAATTAAAGTGATTGCTTCAATGTCATTATTTCCATAGTACCAATATCTTTATACTTTTCATTGTGAACCAAGAAAAAAGTGAAAAACTGCCATCTAAACATACATGAAAAAAGCATAAAATAAAATAAAATATAATTACATCATAATTGAATTAGAATTTAATTTTAATATATTTTAAATTTTATAATCGTAAAATATTTCAGAGATTTATTTTCATTTTCTAAAATATAAAACATGAATAGTATGCAAATATAAATGAATAGACGACAAAAGTAATCCTAAAGGTCATTTAGCAATTAAAAAATAATAAAATCCTAAACAAATAATAGGTTACTCCAAAGTTGACACACAAATAATGGGATCAATCCAATTTAAGTCCAAAACGAGGGTCACCTCTGTGAATCATGACAAATAATACGCTTGTATTGCACTAAATGCAAATAAAAAATGTGTGCTGGACACTTCACAGTTCACATACATCATCGCGTGAACGTGCATAGACATATCATCCATTTACTTACGTAGATGACAACACCAAACAGTGAAGTAATAGACGATGTTCGTTGAAAAAACACGTGTTCATTCCTATTTATTATGGACTCGTCTGTTGATAATTATTATTAGTTAAGTTTTAGATAGTTTGTTATTGATTGGTTAATAAATCCCTATATCTATGAGATATTTATTTGTTTGATTTATTTTGAATTGGTTAGTAACTGTAAGGCTATATAAAGTCAACTTTCCCATTCAATAACAGAAAATCGTTTTTCTCCTTTAATATTCTTTCTTTTATTCGTACTTAACATTTGTCCAACGCTTGCAGTCAAAGATTGAACTCCAGAAGAAGCTTGGAGTGGAGACAGTTGAGTATTTTCGAATTTTTAGTTGTATTTCTCATGTTCATATTTTTTATAAGAGGAGAACAAAGTTAGATGATAAGAGTCTGAAATGTATATTGTTAAGAGTTAGTGATGAGTCAAAGGTATATAGACTCTATGATCCAATTTCTCAAAAGATCATAATAAGTAGAGATGTTGTGTTTGAAGAAAATAGGTTTTGGGATTGGGATCAGAAGTATGAGAAAGCAATTGAGTGTGATTTAGAGTGGAATAATGATGAGAATAGAGCTGCCGAGACTGATTTGGAAGATGTGGAAGGTGAATTTGAATTTGATGCTGGTGAAGGAGAATAGAGTTCTTTGGGCTCTTTGAATGAAGATGGTACTTCAAGCTCAGATGAGGGAAGAAATAGAAGACAGCCTGGGTGGATGAAAGATTATGTGTCTGGAGAAGGTCTTTCCGAAGAAGATAGTGAAGCTCACTTGGTCATTTCTGCAGCTTATGACCCAATGCGCATTTTGAAGATGCTATTAAAAGTGAGAAGTGGAGGAAAGCAATGGATGTTGAAATGGTAGCAATAGAAAGAAATAACACATGGGAATTGGCTGAATTACCTGAAGGAGCAAGGAAGGTGGGTGTGAAATGGGTTTACAAGATAAACTGAATGAAAGTGGAGAGGTTGACAAGTACAAGGCAAGGTTGGTTGTGAAGGGATATGCGCAAGAATATGGAGTGGACTACACTGAAGTTTTTGCACTACCCGTTGCGCGTATGGAAACAATCAGGTTGGTTGTGGCATTTGCAGCGCAAAAAGGATGGGTTGTCTATCAACTAGATGTGAAGTCTACATTTTTACAAGGCGAGTTAAATGAGAATGTTTTTGTGGAGCAGCCAAATGGTTACATTCAAAAAGGAAATGAGCATAAAGTGCATTAATTAAAGAAAGCACTTTATGGGCTTACGCAAGCGCCACGTGCATGGTACAGCCGAGTGGAAGCTTATTTCATCAAAGAAGGTTTCGAGAAATGCAATTATGAGCACACCTTGTTCATCAAAAGACAAGACATCAATGTGGTAATTGTTAGTCTTTATGTGGTATCTTATTGTTTCTAGCAATGATGACTTCATGATTGTTGAGTTCAAAGATTCAATGAAATGCGAATTCCACATGACAGATCTTGGTAGGATGCGGTACTTCCTTGGTCTTGAAGTTCTTCAAAAATCTAATGGCATTTTTATCAGTCAACATAAGTATGCATTAGAGGTGCTGAAGAGATTTGGAATGGATAAGAGTAACTTGGTTCATAATCCAATTGTTCCTGGTTTTAAGCTTGTAAAGGATGAAGGAGGAGTTAAAGTAGATAAGACTTGTTATAAACAAGTCATAGGCAGTCTTATGTATCTTACAGCTACAAGACCGGATATGATGTTTGTGGTAAGTCTTATAAGTCGATATATGGAAAATCCTACTGAGATGCACTTGCAGGTTGCGAAACGAGCATTAAGGTATTTGAAGGGTACAATTGAATTCGGGATTTTTTACAAGAAGGGAGGAGATGAAGAACTTATTGCCTACACAGATAGTGATTATGCTGGGGACTTAGAAGACAGAAAAACAGGATATGTGTTTCTTCTATCTTCAGGAGTAGTATCATGGATATCGACTAATGAAGAGCATCTCTAACGTGAAAAAATGAGTGGAATCTCTTCATTTAATACCAGTATTTTATAATTTCATTTTTACACTTAATTTTCACTATGTGATATAACCTTTCTTATTTTAAGCAACTTAATTATTATTTTTTCCAACCAACAAACTCATCAAAGTTTCTTAATGGATCCCACAATGTAACTCACATTTTTGTTTTTTACTATTATTCATCTTGATTTTAATTTGGTATATTTATATTTCTATGCATATTTCTATGTTAAGTGTTAAACAGTAAATAAATATATGCTACATTTTAATTAAATAAAATATACTTTAAAATTCAGCATGCATTAAAAATAATGCAGATTAAAATCAATAACAATTTTTAAAATACATAAAGAAATGTAAATTAATATATTATTATAACTAGGTTCATTTTTGGTAATTGTTGCCACATTTTTTTTGAATTAGCAAAAAGTATGGATGTTTAAACCAAGGAACCTGAACATTCAACTAAATCCACGTAATTGATTAACCGAGCGAGATTTTTTTTATGACAGAACCAAGCGAAATTCTTGATGTCTACGCTACTAAAAAGAAAAATGAAATGTTCTACCAATCCATATAGTCCGGATCAAGATTCTCTGCACTTAAAGTTTTAACTGTACCAAACTTAATCCTTAAAAATGTTTCTTTATTTGTTAAAATATTTTATCAAAATTTATATTATAACTGTGGGGGACCTTCAGGTTGCTGTTCAATTGCCGTATAGTCCAAACAACGGTTATTGCTTATATAGCCAACCACATGGAAGGAAGAAAGATTAAAAGGAAGATCCATATATTATGCACTATCTAGCTTGAGCTAATATAAAATGTGTATTATTTTCTTAAAATCACATGTAACGTGTAAAACCAAACACGCACGCACGCTGTAAAAGAAGCTGCTGAATGGAGTCACAATTATACATAATAGTATTCTAGAAAATACTTTACAAAAATGTTTTAAAAATATATTTTTTTACATATATAAATTTCTAAAGTATATGAATCTATGATTATATAAAATTAAAATTTCTAATGTATATATGAATATAATATTTTTTATTCAAATTTATAATTTTTAATTAAATCATAATTTTTATTTTAAATTTATAGTTATAAAATATGCCCATAAATTTTTTTCTGTTATCAAGATTAAAATTAAGAATATATATACCCATACATTAATTGCTTCAAGATTGAAATCATTTAAGATGGTGAGGGTGCTTTGGATGATGATGGTACCACATAATGAAGCACCGTCACACTCTCGAGATGCTCCTTGATCTTCTCATTCCTCTTATAGCCCCTAGAACCTCATCTTTTAACGTGTTCTCCAACACCCTCCTTCAACTTGAAGAACGTGACTCGCAACCAAGGGCATGCTGGCCTCGGCGACAGCCACGTGGGATGGGTGCTCCACGTAGGCGCGGAGGTCGTCCATGGAGTTGAAACGCGTACGTGTGAAAGAAATGAGTGAAGTTCAATGATGTGGAGGTTCTGATGCGCAATAATGACCGGAGCTGTTCCAGCGAGGCTAGGGAATTGATTCGCTCCCCCATGGTATCTGCCTCCGACGGTGTAACTTCGTCTTTGACCTAAAACAGCACCACATACTCGATCATCGACATCTTCTGTTGCTACTTGCCAGTTGTGGATTATTGCTAAACTTTTCTATATAAATAGATAGATAAGGAAAGATTGCTCTCACCCTGCCTTCTTAAAATCTCACTGCCACTCCCTCTAGACTCTTGTTTTTCAAAAACAGTTCATCTATCACTCCTTTGATTGCTTGACCAATTTAATTACACAGACTTTAATTTCCCCTCACCTAATCCCCTATGTCTCATTCAGCCCATTGCTTGCATGATCGTAACACTCATGGTTCCAAGTGTCATCTTCTCAAAAAATTAGCTTTATACACTATTTTTTATTTACTACCTCTCTTTTCAAAGTTTGAATTATCCCTTTTCAAATCTATATTAATTCTTTATAACAAGTTTATTTTTTTTTTGGCTTGATATTTGATAAACATGGACAACTTGTGTTATATGAATAATTCTTTACAAGTATTTTTTTTAAAGTAGATAGATTATTATAGTAGATAGATTATTCCTTTTTGTATTTTTTTATTCTACATTTTATTTTATTCTTTAATATTTTTAATATTAAATAATTTATATTTATCGAAATAATAATATTTAATTAATATATTATAAAATAATAATTTAATTCTTTGTTATAGGACAATCAAAGTTAATTAATTTAAAT
>PYAF01003354.1:1166591-1177142 GCA_007407185.1 Glycine tomentella | reverse complement strand
TGATGGTATATGTGATTTACATTTTAAGTGAAAAACATAATTATTTATTTCATGATTTTAAGAATTTTTGTTTAAAAAATATAATTTTTAATTTATATTTAGATTTAGTGACATTCAATTTGTTTAGAAAATGAATTGTTTGAAAATAACATTTATAATTTATAGGCTAATGATTATTTGAGTTTGTCATTTTTTGATGGTATATGTGATTTACATTTTAAGTGAAAAACATAATTATTTATTTCATGATTTTAAGAATTTTTGTTTAAAAAATATAATTTTTAATGTATATTTAGATTTAGTGACATTCAATTTGTTTAGAAAATGAATTGTTTGAAAATAACATTTTATAATTTATAGGTTAATGATTATTTGAATTTGTTATTTTTTATGGTATATATGATTCACATTTAAAGTTAATGAATGATTTTTAAAATTAAAATAGGTTTAGACGTGAAATATGGATCACGATGAGAGTGTGCCGACACAGCCAGCAACTGAGGATGTGTTGAGCGTCATTGATCCGGGGCCATCTGTACGGACGCTTTTGACTATGCAGGATAGGCATATATCCACTACTGTGTGGAATGCACACAGTGATCCGACGGTACGAGATCGTGTTCTTAATGTCAGACACGCGGCGACACACGATCACTTAGCTATTCCTGAGGATATCCATCCGTGGCTTATGCAGGCGGGTTTTTACCACGTTGCGCGTTTGCGCAATCATGAGGTAACAATATTAAAAATGTTAAATGTTGCGTGTGTGCCGTATCTATGGTTATATTATATCGACAATGAAATTGTATGTTGGTCTATTATTTCAGATTGACCATCATCTTGTTTCGGCGCTTGTTGAGCGATGGCGCCCCGAGACACGGACATTCCATATGAGTATGGGTGAGGTGACCATCACCCTTGAGGATGTCCATCATCTGCTAGGGCTGCCGACCGATGGTCAGGTTGTATCCGGCCGCCATGGACGCCATAACTTCCCCGAGTTAGTTGGTGACCTTTTAGGAGTTGAGCCTCATGCGGGTCGGGACTTGCATGGAGGTCAGTTGGGTCTCCACTATCTACGGGAGAATTTCAGTGTATATGTCGCCCATGCCGACACTGAGGTTGGGAGGATGAGGTACACTCGTGCTTTGATATTGCACATTTTAGGTGGGACGCTGTTTGTGGACACCGCGTCGAGCTTCGTGCCAGCACGATATCTTCTATTTTTGGACGACTTCGAGCGCACGGGTTCGTTCAGCTGGGGATCGGCCGTGCTTTCACATCTTTATAGGGAGTTGTGCAAGGCGACACGTGCAGGACGGTGTGAGATGGGTGGATGTACGCTATTGTTGCAGTTATGGGTTTGGACGAGGTTCCCGACTATCTCTCCACCCCTTCCGCGTGTGGAGGATCAGGATGTCATGCAGCATGAGATTTACGGAAATAGGTATTGAAATTGTGCGTTTATGTTACGGTTGTTAGGCCCGATGATGTCGTTGCTAACATTGTCTTTATGCAGGTTTAATGTTTTTCAGACACGACAAGCCAGATTTGCACATATTCGCAGATATCGTCATCACATGGATGTCATGCATCGTCGGGACATTCGTTGGAGGCCATATGATATTGTCGATATGGTTCATCCACCAGATGCTGAGATGGTGAGACGATGGTTGGCCGTATGTCCTTTGATTTCCTATGAGTGTGTCGTCTACCAGCAGCCTGACAGAGTTTTATGGCAGTTTGGATTCGACCAGCCAATACCCTCTGATCCGATTAACTGTAGCGAGTTGTTGAGCCTCACCATTATCGGGAAGGCGGATGTCGACTGGACACACCGACATCGCTTCTTCATTGCACAGTGGGTTGACAGGGATGCCCTTGTGTTGCAGGATCTTTCTCCGATGCGGAGAGATGGTTACTTATCGGTGAACAGTGAATACATGCAGTGGTACTTCACCGTTACACGACGCTGGATGACACGTAGAGCTGCCTTCCATGCACATGTGGTACGTTAGGTTTATGTACTTTGCGAATATTATTATTAACTTAATGTTTTGTGAATAACTACTGATGTTTTGATATGCAGACTGATCGTGCTGAGACGATCGTTCATATGGCATCACCCGAGTCGGAAGCGCTAGGGGCCTTCAACATGAGACAAGTGTACGACGAGGCAGTTCGCATGTTGGCCGTATGTGAAGATTTGGAGAGGATCACCGATCCAGGGGATGTTGCCCCACCACCGGTGCGGCGCCAGACTGAGGCCCCTCCTGCGGTCGTTCGCACTAACCGCCGTGCACGGCATGAAGGGTTGCCCCTGCACCAGGCTACCCCGCCAGTAGCAGACAGACCAGTTGTCCTGCCAGCCTTGCCTCCCCGTCCTCCAGGTATATACGTTGCACCTGGTTATCCTGTCGGGGTTTCGCAGCAATATCATTGGCCGCCGACCTTTCAGGCGGGATCATCCAGCGGTGGGCAGGGATCCTTTCAACCATCACAGTACCCCCCATGGTTCCAGTTTCAGTCGCAGCCACATCCTGGGTTCCAGTTTCCGACGTATCCGATGTATGCTTCGCCGTCTACGTCGACAGCAGACCTTTACCGGCCAGCGCAGGCCACATCAGGTGCAGATACGATGTTTACGACTCCACCTGCACATTCCACACATCCTTTGTCGTCACCGGGTTCCGGCACTGCGGACGATCCTATTGGCGACTTCTTAGCTGCCGCTATGCAGGAAGGAGGTGCAGACGATGACCATCAGGAGGCTGATGATCCCGATCGATTAGTTAGGCGTAATCCGGTAAGGGGAGCACGTCATCGCTGTCATTTGTCGCCTTATGAGCATGACATGACCCGATGTGCGGGATATCATGGGGACCACCATCATGCTTAGTGACATTTATCTATTACTTCCACTATGTTCATTTGGTATTTGTTTGTTTCAGACATTTGGTATTTATGACTTTCAGACATTTGGTTGTTGTTTTGTTTCGGACATTTGTTATTTATGCTTTTTGGATATTTGGTATTTCTTACTTAATAATTTAGCAACTAATTTGACTTTCGACATCTTTCGTACACTGGAATAAATATTACAAACATAGGGTTACTAAATCAGCATTTCACATACAATTCATAAATAAATGTCACTGTGCCTGCATTCGTGAAGGACAACTTCGTCTGTTGTGACCAACAACTTTACAATAACCACATCTTGTTCGTGTTGTGGATCCATCACGTAAATCCATTTCGTTGCGTATGCGTGTCGACGCAGGCTTTCCTTTTGTGCGTCTCAGCGACACATCAGGTAAAACGGTGGCTTCTGTAGAAGGTGGTATGAAGTCTTCGTTCCCAATTGGCAACCACTGAGACGAATATAGTTGACACTGATACGCAACACTGTACACAGGGTGTATGTATTGAGTGGGGTCGATGTGCGAGGACCTGCAGGCTGCAACCACATGACTACAAGGAAATTTAAACGCACTGAACTCACCACATTGGCATACTCCTTCTGTTAACGACAACGACCATTTCTTTCCGCCACGGTTAGTTCGAATGTTGAACGACTCTTGCACCTCATATCTATTATTTTGTGTGTCGTAAGCAATAACACTGTGCGTCGCAGATTTATGAACCGTCCTCAGATATTTTTGCCACGCTAATTTAGCAAATTTATTACCTCTAGCCATGTCTTCACATGCCTCACCCCCATGTTGCAAAAAATAGGTCACTAGTCGAGCATATGTGAACTTGACAAGCGAAGTAATCGGAAGATTTCGTGCGCCTTTAAGTACCTTGTTAAAAACCTCAGAGATATTGGTAGTCATGTGACCAAATCTTCGTCCATCAACGTCATAAGCTGCAGTCCACTTTTCCTTTGGGATGCGATCAATCCATGCAGCTATCTGAGGGCTTGATTCTCTAAATTTTTCGAATCCGGCATCAAAATCTAAACGTGATGTTGTATAACCTACAAAAACAAACCAAATATAAATATAAAGACATATTGAATTATCAATAATGCACATGCAACCATAAAGGTCACGACAATTGCTTACCTAGCATTTTCAGCTGTTTTTTCAACATGACATTCTTGAACTTGTGATTGAAATTGCTTGCCAAATGGCGAATGCAAAAAACATGATACGCCCTCGGTGGATGCCATCCCAGCTGAACATTGTTCACTGCCGCTATTATTCCCGCATGCCGATCCGAAATAAGACATATTCCATTTTTTTGCGTAACATGAATACGGATAAGTGCCAAAAACCATGACCAGTTGTCAATATCCTCCCCAGAGACAACCGCAAATGCTAGTGGAAGGACGTAATTGTTACCATCAACAGATGCTGCAGTAAGTAAAGTTCCACGATATTTCCCATATAAATGGGTACCGTCAATGCTGATAACCGGCTTGCAATAATTAAACACATCACAACATTGCTTAAACGTCCAAAACACCCTGTTGAAGACCCTGCAACTGTCGTCGAGTTGTCCTTCAACATAATGCTCCGTCGTTTCCAACTTATAAGCAGACCCTTGAGTAAAATTTAACATATAACCCAACCACCTTGGCAGGAAAGCATACGATTCATCCCAATCGCCAAACGCTTTAACAATCGCCTTTTGCTTTGCCTTCCACGCCTTCCTGTATGATATATGAAATCCCATCGTCGTTGAAATCCTCTCCTGAATTAAGCTAATTTTAACACTAGGGTCTTCCCTAATCATTTCTGCAATTTGTCAAAAAATAACAAGTCAGACCGCCTTCATACGCTAAATATAAATGTTGTTCTATAACAATTTAAAGTACCTAGGATCAACGAACATATTAAATTTGAGTCAAGCTATTTGTGATCCTGAGACAGATTAACACTAACGCACGTGTGTTCATTGTTCCAAATGCCTACAACCCATTCACTGGAACCCTTCTTTTCGTATGCCCTCATCCTCCATGGACAACTGTCATTATGATTTTCACAAATCATTATAATCCTTTTCGTATCAGATTTTGCAACTATGGTTGTCCTATTTGAGGCCATACAGTATTGCTTTATTGCCATTTGCAAGTCCAACTTGCTCCCAAACACCTGTCCCTTATATAGTGGTTGACCCATCTCCCAGTTAGGCACTTGAACTCCTTCCGTGTCATCTGCCTCCTGATCTGGGTATGCCCAATTAATGTTTGTGTAATGACTTAGATTTGACCAAAAAGGTACATTACCCTCTCCTATATAATCGAACATTGACCACATTGTTATGCATAACAAAATATATTAACAATAACAATTCAAGGCCACACAAATATATGTTCATACCTGTAATCTGAGGCTCATTTTGCATTCCAACAATACCTGGAGAAGGCATTGTAAAAGCACGATCAAAATCACCGTCAACATCCGTATCGGAAGACTCGCTATCCGGAACACAACCTTCATCAATCTCATCCTCAGAACTATCCATCGGCCAAGCTGGGTCGTGGGCCGGCACCATTTCTGTTTCTTCAGATTCAAATTGCTGGGATGGTTGGCTTGCAGGTGGTGGTTGTGAAGATGAGGATATATCTCTATCCTCAGAATTCACCATCGGCTCCAAGTTAAGATCAATGGAGCTAATTTTTTGAACAAATTGTTGAGTGCTTGACGACTGTCCACAATTATATACTTCCGCATACAATTCTATAAATCTGGGATTTTCTCCATCAGATGTGCATGCGTCTGTAACTAAGGTTACATCGTCATCATCTGCAATATCCACACCCACCCACTGCACAGGGTTGCCAGATGCACATCTCGCACTCAATCGAGATACAGATTGACCTCGTCCTAAACGCAACTTCTTGTATATCATTCTCATCAAATGATCATAGTTGCATCGTACAGGAATCCGAAACATTTTGGTTTCTCCTTCAAATACTTCACCATTTGAACCAACATATCTCCTTCCATTAAAATATACAATGCAGATTAATCCCTCCCTTCTACCACTCATTTTGCAAAGAAAATAGGTATCCCTCCCTTCTACCACTCATTTTGCAAAGAAAAATTGAGCACTACACACAAGCAGAGAAAATACTCTCAAGCAACACTTAAATTGGGTGGCGGGGTGTGTCCTTTTAAATAGGTGGGGGTAACTAGTTCGCATACTAGTACAGCGAAGTTTAACTGCGTTCCCTTAGTTCGCTTAAGGAACCAACAAACTACGACTGCCACGTGTCCAGCTCTAACCTAATTCGCTACTGGCCACAGCGATCTATGTCGCCACGTGGACACCTCTGGCCTACTTCGCTGCATACTATAGCGATCTACGTGTAGCTCTGGCCTACTTCGCTGCCTATAGTAGCGATCTACGTGTAGTTCGCCATGCCAAGTCGCGATCTTAGTAACCTACATCGCTGGTGTCAGTAGCGAATTTACCAGAGACTGCCACGTGTCCTGCCCGACCTTTTTGGGCACTGTCATTGCGCCATGTCAGCTTACGTAGATCGCTTCTCTGAGCAGCGATCTATTCCACGTGGCACTCTGGTAAAAAGTTTGAGAAGTGTGGCATTCCGGTGATATTTTTGTATATTCGTGGCACAGTGGTCAATAACTCCTACTCCGGACAGGTAGTATGAAAACAAAGTCATGCAACGTACAAACACCAGAAAGAGAAACAACTTTTGCTACAAATACAATTCAGGACTTCACATCAATCTAAACAAATAATCTAACGATTTTGGTGTTTGGTTATTTTGATTACTGGCTAGAATGACTAACAACGGTGATGCTGAGATCAATATTAAGGCAATGGTGATGGTGGCAGAGGCACCCGTAACTACTGAGTGTTGCATCTACAAAGTGCCGTTTAGTATCCGAAGACACAACGAAGAAGCCTACACCCCAAAGGTTGTTTCTATTGGCCCTTTTCACAACGGCAATCCTCGCCTCCAAGACATGGAGAGACACAAACGCTTTTACTGCAACGCTTTTCTCCAACGAACTGGAACAACTTGGGACAGTTTGATCCGCGATATTATAGAGATGGAGCCCGAGTTTCGTCACTGTTATTCACACTCTCTTAAGTTCAACCAGGAGCAACTGGTGAACATAATCTTGGTGGATTGTGCTTTTATACTTGAGCTCTTTTGCAGATACGCTAGTCTAAATCGGGAAGAGGACATGTGTCTTTCAACCCCTTGGTGGGACAGGAGCATAAGATTTGATTTGATGTTACTTGAGAACCAGGTTCCTTTTTTTGTTCTTGAGAGACTCTTTAATCTGTCCATCTCTTCACGGGGTGGTGACTTCCCTCCATTTCTTGAGCTTACGTTTGCCTTTTTCGGTATGTTCAATAGATCAGGGTTAATGTTTAACAATGTTGAGATACGGCACTTCATGGATCTGATAAGAACTTTTTTCTTGCCAGATCCTCTGCCTATGATGGATGGTATAACATTGAAACATCTTCCTAGTGCCACTGAGTTATCAGAAGCAGGATTGAGGTTTATGGATCCTGAAAGTGAGTCTTGTTTACTAAAGCTTCACTTTTCGGGACGGGTTCTTGAAATCCCGCTGTTGATAGTGGATGATTGGACTGAAACTTTGTTTCACAATATGATGGCATTGGAGCAGTGTCTCTATCCTCTCCAACCTTACATTACGGAATACGTCCAATTTTTAGACTTGCTTGTAAACACCAACAGAGATGTGGATATACTAGTTCAAGAAAAAGTTTTTGTTCATTATTCAGGGGACGCTGATTCTGTGGCTACCATGATTAATGGCCTTATGAAAGATATTACATCAGATGCTTTATTTTCCAATTACTTATCTCTCTATGTAGAGTTGAATGCTTTTCATAAAAATCCTTGGCGTAAGTTGAAGTCGACTCTTAGGCGAGATTATTGTAGAGGTCCTTGGCAAACTGCTGCTTCCATTGCTGCCATTATTCTTCTCATTCTCTCTATTGTTCAAACAGTTTGTTCTATTTGGCAAGTAATACATCAATAGAATATGTCTCCAGGCCCTCTCCCAAAGACCTGCAGGTAAATTTAGTTATTGTTAAATGCTGAATTTTTTTCTTATTCTTTTCCATTTTCACCGCAATATTCCTTTTGTCTCAAAACGTTTCAATGGCTTCCTTATTTCAGGTGTTGAAACAGATTAATTTATTAGTCCTTCCCAAAATTACTATGGATACGCATCAAGTTATTCAGTGCTGCCTCTTGAAGTATGTGTCTATGGTGCAACATATGATCTATAGTAGCTTACCCAGATTCAGATTTGTGAGATGATGATGTCCTGATACATACCTAGTTTAGTTTTATAGCTATTTGATATTTGTGTTGTGTTGTGTTGCTTTTGATATTTGTGAGTGTATTGTGTTGTTTTTGTGAGTATATTGTGTTAAAAAAATACTCACATCTATTGTGTTGTATGTTCTCCACTTTTATCCAAACATAATGTTAGTGTCTTGAACTTTTTTTACTTTGAAAAAAAGAGTCAATAAGGACTAAACTAAAGGAAGATAAATAAATATATATTTATTCTGTTATATGTGAAAATTGACATAAATTCAAGATGTAACCCATCAATCTTTTCACATATGATCAAATAAATTTTTCATGTAACACTTTGATCATAACTCTCAAAGCACATAAAAATATCATATTAATAAATAAAAGAAATAAACATTCATAAATCTACATAATAAAACAAACAACATGTGTTGTATTGTTATCCAGGATTTGCAACAACACCAATAGTTTGGATAAATTTCTTCATATTAGTCAAGTGCTTTTTTTCCATTCTTAAGGTTTTGTATGACAACTTCTGATCAAGTTCTAAGGATTAAGTGTTTGACCTACTCACCTTGAATCCAACCATGAATACATGTAACAATAGATTTAGTACATTTAACTCAATGTTTACTTTTCTTTAATCATAATGATTTTTTTTGCTCTTACCTATTTTCTTAGTTCTCATGGATGCTTTAGCCTTATGTTTTTTGCCTTGAATATGATCATGAAAGCCTTTGCCAATGGTTGTGATAATCTGACACATCTCACAACTCCACTCTCGCTTGACTTTATTATGCAAACTCTCATTGTTATCAATTGCAAATGTTACCAATTGACACTTTCTACCACAATGATCAACATTTGGTCTAGCCTGCATTGGGATAAACAAAATCATTTATGCTCACTAACCAATTAATAACTTCAATACAACAAAATATTCAAGAGACATTCTCAAACAAAGTGACAATTCTTTAATAAAAAAAGAGAAAAACCTTTTTTTTTTCACAATCCAAACAACACTAAAGAAGAAGCAAAAAAAAAATTGACATTAAAAAGGAAAAGATAAAGACAGTGGTAAAATATACACAAGAATATACACTAACTAGTTGGATCCCTCTATCCTTTTCAATATTCTTAGAAGGTTCTCTATTAAAACCTTGCAAATGGGATTGTGATCCACCAAACATGTTATTATTAAACAAGTTCCCCTCTAATCTTTGCATTAGGACACCTAATTCTCTCTCTGATGCAATTTCCTTCCTCACTTCCTTTTTAAATTATCATTTGTGTATTAATGCCATCTCGTTGGCAAAAATTTCTCTCATGATCTCTTATTTCTCCAACTCTCATTGGAATCCTTCTTCGGCATTGATTAACACCTTCATTGGAAAAAATTTGAGTGTTGGAACAGTGTTGGCAAAGCTGCCTTGCGCAAACTCACACCTTAGAAAGTGAATACCGAATAAAATGAACTCATGTAACAATTTTTTTTATTGTTTTAAATATAAAACAAATGGGTATATATCTTGATAGGAACGTAAAATTAAAATAAGTAAGCATTACCTCGTAATTAGAATCTAAAAAACGTATGAGGTAATTGAAAGAGGGTGTGACAATGACAATGTTGTCCTTCCATTTTAGCCATCACAATTTTTCAACTCCATGACAAAGCTTGGAATGCGAATCAAAGGAAAATATGTTGAAAAGGAAAAATAAGAACCTACCAAATCAGAGATAATGTGAGTGTTTGTGTGTAATATTTAGTTTGAAAGAGTGATTAAATAGTGATTGGAAATTTTCTCACCATTTTGATAAAGTTTGACTACAATAAAAAATAACATTTAATAAGATAAATATTTAAATAATCAAAGTTTAAAATATTTATTGTTTAAATTTTTAGCATTAAATATTAATTAATTACACATTTAAAATATTTATTATTTCAATTTTTGGTCAAAGTTTGACTAGTGTTTCCGTTCCTGAATTGCATAGAATAATTAGTTATTTTTATTTAATTATAATCTATAATCAATAAATATTTTTAACTATATCAATTATATTATAATTAAAAATTATATTTTATATGAAAAAATATTTTGAATACAAAATTTATATTTTACATTAAAAATAAATACTTTAAATAATTAAATAATATTTGTAGGAAAATAAATAATGTTAATTTGGAAATCTAAATATTAACTAAAGAATAGTAAAATATTTTATTAGAAAGACATAAATTGATTAACAATTTATAATATTTT
>PYAF01003354.1:1148281-1166491 GCA_007407185.1 Glycine tomentella | reverse complement strand
AAATTATTTACAATTTTTAAAAATAAATATTTGAAAAAAATAAAAATAAAATCATTTGACTTTGAATCATAAAAAAAAAACTTTATGATTTTGAAGTTGTAAATAAAAACAATCTTACAACTTTAAAGTCACAAATTTAAAAAATACGGTAAAGTCCTAAAATATTTTAAGACTTTAGATTAAGAAAATAATTTCTATTACTTTAAAATCATAAATTTTTTAAAAAAATAATCGATTTTTTATGACAAGAGTCAAAAAATAAAAAATTAGAAGGCAAATGATAATTAACGAAAAAACACCCCATTGATGGTTTCTCCTATACGTATATTTGTACTTGAAGTAACTTATTAAAATTTAGTAGAAATTACTAAGATAAATCTTTATGCCAAATTACGATTAGGATTTTATAGCTGTAATTCACATGAGAGGGAAGTGGGAGAGAGCTACTGAAATTGAAAATACTTTGTCTTCGTCAACCATAGTAGTAGTAGAGGAGACATTTATTAGCAGATATAAAAGCTGACAGAGATGTCAGCTAGCAACGTACGAACACCAGAAATAGAAACAACTTTCGCTACAAATACAATTCAGGACTTGACATTCAATCTAAACAAATAATCCAACCATTTTGGCGTTTGGTTATTTTGATTACTAGCTAGAATGACCAACAACCGTGATGCTGAGATCAATATTGAGGAGATGCTGGAGGGGGCAGAGGCACCCGTAGCTACTGAGTGTTGCATCTACAAAGTGCCGCTTGATATCCGAAGACACAACGAAGGAGCCTACACCCCAAAGCTTGTTTCTATTGGCCCTTTTCACTACGGCCATCCTGGCCTCCAAGACATGGAGAGACACAAACTCTTTTACTGCAAGGCTTTTTTCCAACGAACTCAAACAACTCGGGGCAGTTGGATCTGCAAGATTGAAGAGATGGAGCCCGAGTTTCGTGGCTGTTATTCAGACATTCTTGAGTTCAGCAAGGAGCAACTGGTGAAAATAATCTTTGTGGATTGTGCTTTTATACTTGAGCTCTTTTGCATTTTCTATTGTCAAGAATTTACAGAGAACATGTATCTTTCAGAACCTTGGCGGATATATAGGATAAGATGTGATTTGTTGTTACTTGAGAACCAGTTTCCTTTTTTGGTTCTTGAGAGACTCTTTAATTTGTCCTTCTCTTCACGGGGTGGTGCCTTCCCTTCATTTCTTGAGCTTACGTTTCACTTTTTTCGTAGCTTAAATAGATCAAACTTAAAGGTGAACAATATTAAAAGAATAAGGCACTTCACGGATCTGATAAGAGCTTTTCACTTGCCAGATCCTCTGCCGCCCAGGAATTGTGGTGAAATAATGAAACATATTCCTAGTGCCACTGAGTTATCAGAAGAAGGATTGAGGTTTAAGGGTCTTGAAAGTGAGTCTTGTTTACTAAAGCTTAAGTTTTCGGGACGGGTTCTTGAAATCCCGCAGTTGGTAGTGGATGATTGGACTGAAACTTTGTTTCGCAATATGGTGGCATTGGAGCAGCGTCTCTATCATTTCCAATCTTACATTACGGACTACGTTATTTTTTTAGACTTCCTTGTAAAGACCAACAGAGATGTGGATATACTAGTTCAAGAGGGAGTCTTTATTAATTGGCTACGGGATACTGATTCTGCGGCTACCATGATTAATGGCCTTATGAAAGATATTATGACATCAAATAATATCAGTTCCCATTACTTTCATGTCAATATAAAGTTGAATGCTTTTCATAACAATCCTTGGCGTAAGTTGAAATTGATGTGGATCGGGAGTCTTAGGCGGGAGTATTGTAATGGTCCTTGGCAAACTGCTGCATCCACTGCTGGGATTATTCTTCTCCTTCTCACTATTGTTCAAACAGTTTGTTCTATCTTGCAAGTAATACATCAATAGAATATGTCTCCAGGCACTCTCCCAAAGACATGCAGGTAAATCTAGTTATTGTCAAATGCTGATTTTTTTCTTATTCTTTTCCATTTTTACTGCAATATTCCTTTTGTCTCAAAACGTTTCAATGGCTTCCTTATTTCAGGTGTTGAAACAGATTAAAATTGATTAGTCCTTCCCAAAATTACTATGTCTATGGATATGCATCAAAGTTATTCAGTGCTGCCTCTTGAAGTCTGTGTCTATGGTGCAAAATACGATCTAAAGTAGCTTACCCAGCTTCAGATTTGTGAGATGATGATAATGTCCTGATACATACCTAGTTTAATTTTATAGCTATTTGATATTTGTGTTGTGTTGTGTTGCTATTGTCTTGTGTTGCTTTTGATATTTGTGGGATGATGATATCATGATATGATGATACATTCCTAGTCTGATGAAAGTTTTCCATTTACAACTCCTGATTTTGTCTTGTGTTGCTTTTGATATTTGTGAGAATTATAGCTATTTGAGGGAGGAATAAAAGTTCCAACACAGCCGTATAGCTATTTGCAGTTTGATCGAGACGTGAACTTGGAAAACTTGGACACAAAAACACATGTGAGTTCGTCACTGGTTGGAGTAGGTAAATGATATCGATTAATGAAAAGCATCTCTAACGTGAAAAAATCAGTGAAATTTCTTCATTTAATACCAATATTTTATAATTTCATTTTTACACTTAATTTTCACTATGTGATATAATCTTTCTTATTTTAAGCAACTTAATATTATTTTTTCCAACCAAGAAACTCATCAAAGTTTCTTAATGGATCCCACAATGTAACTCACATTTTTGTATTTTACTATTATTCATCTTGATTTTAATTTGGTATATTTATATTTCTATGCATATTTCTATGCTAAGTGTTAAACAGTAAATAAATATATGCTACATTTTAGTTAAATAAAATATACTTTAAAATTATTACCAAAATATATATATATATATATATATATACTTTAAAATTCAGCATGCATTAAAAATAATGCATATTAAAATCAATAAAAAATTTTAAAATACATAAAGAAATGTAAATTAATATATTATTATAACTAAATTCATTTTTGGTAATTGTTGCCACTTTTTTTTTGAATTAGCAAAAAGTATGGATGTTTAAACCAAGGAACCTGAACATTCAACTAAATCAACGTATCTTGATTAACCGAGCGAGATTTTATTTTATGACAGAACCAAGCGAAAAATTCTTGAGGTCTACGCTACTAAAAAGAAAAATGAAATGTTCTACCAATCCATATAGTCCGGATCAAGATTCTCTGCACTTAAAGTTTTAACTGTACCAAACTTAATCCTTAAAAATGTTTCTTTATTTGTTAAAATATTTTATCAAAATTTATATTATAACTGTTGGGGACCTTCAGGTTGCTGTTCAATTGCCGTATAGTCCAAACAACGGTTATTGCTTATATAGCCAACCACATGGAAGGAAGAAAGATTAAAAGGAAGATCCATATATTATGCACTATCTAGCTTGAACTAATATAAAATGTGTATTATTTTCTTAAAATCACATGTAACGTGTAAAACCAAACACGCACGCACGCTGTAAAAAAAGAAGCTGCTGAATGGAGTCACAAGCAATGGGCTGAATGAGACATAGGGGATTAGGTGAGGGGAAATTAAAGTCTGTGTAATTAAATTGGTCAAGCAATCAAAGGGGTGATAGATGAACTGTTTTTGAAAAACAAGAGTCTAGAGGGAGTGGCAGTGAGATTTTAAGAAGGCAGGGTGAGAGAGCAATCTTTCCTTATCTATCTATTTATATGGAAAAGTTTAGCAATAATCCACAACTAGCAAGTAGCAACAGAAGATGTCGATGATCGAGCATTCATTTCTTGAGCTTACGTTTGACTTTTTTGAAGTGTTAAATATATCAGACTTAAAGTTTAACAATGTTAACGGAATAAGGGACTTCACGGATTTGATAAGAACTTTTCACTTGCCAGATCCTCTGCCGCCTAGGACTGATGGTGAAATAATGAATCATCTTCCTAGTGCCAGAGTTATCAGAAGTAGGATTGAGGTTTAAGGTTCTTGAAAGTGAGTCTTGTTTACAAAAGCTTGACTTTTCGGGACGGTTTCTTGAAATCCCGCAGTGGCTAGTGGATGATTGGACTGAAACTTTGTTTCGCAACATGGTGGCATTGGAGCAGTGTCACTATCCTTTCCAATCTTACATTACGGACTACGTTAATTTTTTAGACTTCCTTGTAAACACCAATAGAGATGTGGATATACTAGTTCAAGAGAGAGTCTTTGTTAATTGGAGGGGACACTGATTCTGTGGCTACCATGTTTATTGGCCTTATGAAAAATATTACGATGACAAAAGATATCAGTTCCCATTACTTTTGTGTCGATGAAAAGTTGAATGCTTTTGTCTTGTGTTGCTTCTGATATTTGTGAGATGATGATGTGCTGATACCTACCTAGTCTGATGAAAGTTTTCCAATTAGAACCCCTGATTTTGTCTTGTATTGGACTAAGAAGTTTGGGCTTTAACTTCAGTGGAGCTTTTTCTATATCCACTTATGAGGTAAAACTTCATGCACTTCCATTATTATTTTCTGCACTTCCCAAGTTCCTATTGCATTATGAAAAGTCTATTCCAAAATGTAATTTGTATTTTGAAATGAGCTTTTCATGATGAGCTACATTTCGAAATGGGTTTTCTATGATGCAACGGAAAATGCAGAAACAATAGTGGAAGTGCATGGAGCAACATCCCACTTCGTGTTTGCTAACTACACTCCAATTAGTTTTCTAAAATTTAATTATTATCATGTATACCCTTATACCCATAACGTTAATACAAAATTATTAATCCGTGATGTAATTTCTATGATGTTTTGTTTTTTAACATTGAGAAATTTAATTTTCAAAACACATTTATTTTTTAAAACATTTTTTTAAAGTATTTTCAGGAATACTATTATTTGTTTTGAAAAACACAATTTGAAATGTTAAAAAAATGAATTTGTGTTCTGGAAAATACTTTTTGGGACAAGTTTGTTTTTTCTTGACATTTTGGAAAACCATTTTATGTTCCATGAACTATATTCCAAAATGTTAAAAAAAACATCCAAAAAATTCAGGCAAGACTCTAGATCCACTAAACACTGCATATAAAGGAAAAATTGCATAATAATGAAGCAATTGAATTGGAAAAAACATATAATTGATATTGATCATTCAATCTGGTCAATTCTAAGAGACATTTTGTGCAACAATTTGGAAAAAACATAGGATTTGGTTGTACGTTGCTTCATATATAAGATGAGAGACATTAATGTTGTTGTGTGAGTGAAAAAAAATAAAAACAAGGAAGAAAAGTAGTTAGCAACGGAAACATATTGCATTGGAGTTTGGAGAGTTCAAAAACCTTAATGCTGAAGTAAGAGTTGAGCAATAGAAGAACAAAGATAAATAAAATCAAGATATTGGAGGGGATGAAGGAGAGGGGAATGTGTTATAGCTATGAAAGAGGGAGTATGTTGTTGCATTGAGAAAAGGGAGAGTGCAAAGGAGAGTAGAAGGTTTGAAAGAAAAAGATTATTTAAGTAATTTGATTTGAAAAAATAGGAAAAGAGACTGAATATAGCAAAAGGCTTCATTAGGTCAAGAAGATGAAAAATGAGTTTTGAAGAAGAATAATCCTATTTATATTCCCCTTGTAATCCGAGTGACTTGTAACGAGTGGCGGTGAGGAGATTATAGTACAGACAAGCTGGACGTAGCCTACATTGGGTGAACCAGGGTAAAATACTGTGTCATATTTCTCTTCCCTATTCTCTTTTCTGTTTTTCGATTTGTGTGAGATTGTCGATTTCCAACAAATATTTGAACACACTACTCAATAATTGAAATAATTTCAAACTACTGATCGCTGACCAAATTATTATAGTCTACCTGAAATGGCTTTATTTTCTTCTTTTTGCCATTTTTCTGATTTTCTGGAATGCTTTCAACAATCTTTACATCATACATCAGTGTTTTGATGAAATGTTCAACAACATAGATACCATGGAAACCACTGTATGTAATTAAAAAAAAGTCACCTATTTAGTGTAGTGTGACTCTGGTTCATCACAAATTAAGAATCAATTAAGCCACTCTCTATACTATTATAGAAAGGGGGTTCCCCATTTGGGATCTTTCCTACTTTTCCAAAAAGTACATTTGTTGGCAGAAGATCTTTCAGGGGAAATAATCACTCACTAGTGTTTCAAAAACTCTCTCAGGAAGCTACCCAAAATAAGTGATTATTTCTTCTAAATAGAAATGTAATTAACAAACTCTATAATTGGTTGAAAAATATTAGCAGTCGCAATTTTATGTGTCCTACTTCTTATTTAATGATTTTGTAGTTTCCAATAAATTTAACCAAAAATAAACTGTTATAAGGAATGTGTTAAGAGAGTGTTACTCTTTAAAATAAGCTAAACCAGAGACATGCACTAAACCAAAAGGGGAGGATAAACTTGTCTCTACAAAATACAATTAGCTACTAAGGCCCACCACTTAACCTACTCCTAGTTGTAAAGAACTTAACAAAAGATTTTTTTATTTTTCTTTAGATTGGTCAACTTAACAAAAGATTAATAAGTTTAAAGCTTGTATTTAAATTTAAAAAGAAAATTTTCAAGCCATAAAATTGAATTTTCTCTAGATATGTGCATTATATGCATCTTTTCTTAAATACAAAAAAGATTCCAATCAACAAAACACAAACAATTGAACTTAAGAAACTTAGTCTGAAATTTAAGTGAACTATGCTATATGAGGATTTGGATGGTAAATCCAACTAATTTTTGTGCATCTACCAAGAAGTTTAAAGAGTTCAATAAGCATCCAAGTCTCTGATAAATGAGCAAGCCTATATAATGCAAGTTTATAGGAAAGTACAGAATTGTGCTATCCAAGTCTTCTGACTTGCTTTATATTTTTATTATTGAACAGGTTGGTTCCCATGAAGCAATTATATGTGTACTAGCTGCTCAGATTGCTAATCTTGGTGAAAGCATAATTGGTACTGCACTTCAAGAGAAGGAAAGATTTAAATGGGTAGGTTCATACAAGCAGTGTGATATAATATTTAAGCAAGTGAATAGTAGAAGAAACATAAGCGTGGCCGTAAGATCTTCTTGTTTCTATAATTTATTTGCTTAATATTTGCTAATTCTTATTTTTCTTATCATTTTTGAAAAAACCCAGCTTCTGAGATATAGAAATACAAGAAAGGAGAAACATAAAGCCTCTTCCTTCTGTGCCCTAAGTATCTTAAATATGCAGCCAAATCACACCTCACAACTTAAGTAGCATTTATCACATGCTCAACAATTAATTATCACATGTGAGTTGGGTTTGATGTAGATATATATGTGTATGAAATCAGAGGCGGATCCAGAAAATAAATCAAGGAGGGACACTACTGCACTAAGGAGAAGGAACACGTTTTGACTTGAAAATAAGAATATGTATAGTATGAATTGTGTATCACAGTAATATAAGAGGTCTCTACTTAAAGAGATAATAACTAAAGATAATAGCTAAAGATAATAACTATCAATTAAAGTAATACAAGAGGTCACTATTTAAAGAGATCAACTAAATATAAAGATAACTAAGATAATAGCTAAAGATAATAACTATCAATTAAAGTAATACAAGAGGTCTCTATTTAAAGAGATCAACTAAAGATAATAGCTAAAGATAATAACTATCAATTAAAGATAACAACTAAAGATAAAATCTAAAATATATCTATCTAAAATATATCTATTTACAACATTTTACTGCAGAAAAAATAAAAAATATATTTGTGTTAAAAAATTTAAAACAGGGACATATTCGTAATTTACTTTCAAAATTTAAGGGGGGCACTGCCCCCCAAACTTACACCTACGTCCGCCCTTGTATGAAACATTATTTGTTTAGAAATTTAAATTTCATAAATAAGATTTAGTCCTCTAGTAAATTAGTTTTTAACTCTAGATAAAAAGATATGTTGTATTCACAATAAATATATATATATATATATATATATATATATTATAAATCCAACATATTCTTTGACTAATTAATAGATTTATATTATTTTTTTTCTATCTCATTTTCTCATTGTCATAGGCATGGACACATTGATTTTAACTAAGTCAGAGGTAAGACAACATGGAATTAAGCTCCTTCGTAGCATTTTTTTTTTATTTTAACACAGTCATTCTAAGACGGTTATATCGAAGAACCGTCTTTGAATCACTGTTTTGTATTTTTATTTTATTTTTACACATTGATTTTAATACGGTTTTAAGTCATAACCGTCTTAAAATGGTCACATTCTAAGACGGTTATACCAAAGAACCATCTTAGAATCACTTTTTTTATCTAGATCAAAAGATATGTTGTATTCACAATATATATATATATATATATATATATATATATGTATATTATAAATTCAACATATTCTTTGATTATTAATAGATTTACATTATTTTTTTTCTATCTCATTTTCTCACTGTCATAGGCATGGACACATTGATTTTAACACAGTCAGAGGCAAGACAACATGGAATTAGGCTCCTTCTTAGCCTATATATATATATATATATATATATATATATATATATATATATATATATTTTAACACAGTCATTCTAGGACGGTTATATCGAATATTTTAACACAGTCATTCTAGGACAGTTATATCGAATAATCATCTTTGAATCACTGTTTTGTATTTTTTTTTATTTTTACACATTGATTCTAAGACAATTCTAAGGTATAACCGTCTTAGAATGTAACCGTCCTAAGACGGTTATACCTTAGAACCATCTTTTTTACAAAGATGTTTGTTACAAAGATGGTTTAATAACCATCTTTTAAAGTGTTACTTTTAACGACGTTGGATACAAAGACAGTTAAAGAATCGTCTTTGTATGGGGTTTACAACCGTCTTTAAATAATGCTTTTGTAGTAGTGGTTAAATGTATGATTTATATTTTTCTTCCCATGAGCCCAATTTTAATTAAGTGATCCAATTTAATTTTGGAAATCATTTTGTGTATATTATTGAGTGAAACTCAATAGGTAAATGTGCTGAGTTTGAGTTTGCTTATAAGACCTGTTGGACTTAATATCCATAATGGTTGGATATTGGTCAAACTATCAAATAGGGATAATTTATTTTACAATTTATCATTTGAGGGTAATTTTAAAAATAATACCCGGAAGAAGTAAATCACAATAAATGTTATAAATTTTATTTATTTTTACATCGAATACGACTTCAATTTTTTTACATACGACTATGAGTTTTATTTTTTAGACTTTAAAGTAGTAAAACATATTTTTTAAAATTTTTTTATTAAAGTCAAATGAATTTATGACTTCAATTTTTTTTTCTATGTATATTTTTTTAAAAAAATCATAAATAATTTTTTAATTTACTTATTTAATAAATAAATGTATGCTTTATTTTTTTCAGTTTTATCTAATATTTTCTATATTTTTTATATATTGTTTTATTTAGTATATTTTCTATATTTTTTATTATTGTAATATTCCTTTTGTCTCAAAAAGTTTCAATGGCTTCCTTATTTCAGGTGTTGAAACAGATTAATTGATTAGTCCTTCCCAAAATTACTATGGATATGCATTAAGTTATTCAGTGCTGCGTCTAAGTCTGTCTATGGTGCAAAATATGATCTAAAGTGGCTTACCCAGCGTCAGATTTGTGAGATGATGTTGTCATTATACATACCTAGTTTAATTTTATAGCTATTTGGTATTTGTGTTGTGTTGCTTTTGATATTTGTGGGATGATGATGTCCTGATACATTCCTAGTCTGATGAAAGTTTTACAATTACAACCCCTGATTATGTCTTGTGTTGCTTTTGATATATGTGAGAATTATAGTTTTTTTAGGGAGGAACAAAAGTTCCAACACAGCCGTATACTTATTTACAGATTGATCAAAAGAGAGGTAAAATTGGGAAAGTTATATCACTTTCTATAAACTATAAAAGACTTTTAGAATAATATTTAGATGATGAGACCAAGAGATAATTTTAATAACTCATTTTTTTCTTTCTAAAAAAAATCAAAATATAAATTTCAAGTTGAATTTTATAAAATCAATCCAATTTTATATTTGTCTCAATTGTTTACTTTATTAAAAAAATGTAAATTTTTTATATTATTTTTTTGAATGTTCGTTTCAACTTTTTGTGTGGATTGATTTATGTATTTTTGGAAGAAAATTCTAATTTATTAACAAATATTTATTAAATTTTAAATTAAAATAAATGATGAAGTCACTAAAGATTTTAAAAAATAATTAAATTTTTTTATCTCAATAATTGTAAGTTGCACTTAAAAAAGATAAGAGAAAGAAAATAGGAAATAAACTAATTAGGAGACTAAAAAAAGTAAGAAAAAGCAGGAGTGTTGTTTTCTATTAAAACTTTTAGTACCATTATTTGCATGATTTTTTTTAAAAAATAAATAAATAGCATTGACTAATCAGGATCAGGGTTTGACTTTAAGGGTAGGAGAGAGAGAAAACTAACACTAAAACACCAATCTCGTTGTCTTTCGAATTCGTCTTCGTTAGCAGTTTGGACGTATTTATGATCCATTTTATCTTAGCTCTATCAGTACGGACCAATTATTGATCAGCAATAAATTTGCAAAATAATTTTAAAAAATCTATTAAAAGAATCAACCAAAACTTTTAACAAATAAAATTACAAAATCCATAAATATTTCGCACCAACAAAATAATATAAAAAAACTACTTAAATGATCATAAATTATAATTCTAACAGAATAGACAAATTGAAATTGGGAATCCTTTGTCTTCGTCAACCATAGTAGTAGAGGAGACATTTAAGATATTAAAGCTGACAGAGATGCATACTAGCTAGCTACTCAGGACATGTAGTATTAAAACAAAGACATGCAACGTACGAACACCAGAAAGAGAAACAACTTTCGCTACAAATACAATTCAGGACTTGAAGCAACTGAGGTGAAAAAAATATATAATTGATAGGCATCCTTTAATTTAGACAATTTAATTAAGAGACGTTTCGTGCAACAACTTAAAAAAACATAAGATCTAATCCTCATATATAAAATAAAATGAGAGACATTACTGATGTTGCTGTGTGAGTGAAAAAAATAAAAACAAGGAAAAAAAGTAGTTAATAGTGGAAACATATTGCATTAGAGTTTGGAGGATTAAAATACTTAACGCTAAAGTAAGAGTTGAACAAGGGAAGAACAAAAAGTATATTGTATAGGAGTTTGGAGGATGAAAAAATCTTTAAGGCTAAAGTAAGAGTTGAGCAAGGGAAGAACAAAGAACAAGTTAAAATATTTTTCCTTTTAAATATAATTTTGGTCTTTCTATTTTATTCAATTCACAAATTTGATCCTCCTTTTTTAAAATAAAAATTATTGATGGTTCTATTTTAAAAAATATGTAATTTTGATCAAAATTTTCAATTTTACCTATATTTTATTTATTTTATTCTATGTTAACCTTGAATGTATTTTGTCAATAAAGTATTTTATCTTATTAAAATGAGTTAAATGTATGATTTATATTTACGATTAGGATTTATATTTTACTAAGATAAATCTTTATGCCAAATTACGATTAGGATTTTATAGCTGTAATTCACATGAGAGGGAAGAGGGAGAGGGCTACTGAAATTGGGAATACTTTGTCTTTGTCAACTAGGCATGGCAGCGGAATCCGAATCCGTGGGTATCCATTCGAATCCATCTCGATTTTAATGGGGAAAAATTGAATTTTTCGGATTGGGATTTTCCCAGGTAGCCAAAAGCAGGGACGGGAACGGGTATGGGGTTACTGATACCCGCCCCACCCCCGTACCCGCTCCCGCCCCCCACCCCTTAATAAATAATATTAAAAAAATAAAAATATTATTTTCTAACTTTTTTTAATTGAATTGATTGATTTTGTTTTGTAATTTTAAAATTATGATCCCATATTTTAAATGTGGGTTTGTTATTATTATTTTTTTGTTACATAATTAACTTTTTTATCCAATTTTTAATAAAAAAGTTATATTATTTTTTTTATTTTTAAAATTTTAATCAAATAGTAGGAGCGGGAGACGGGTATGGGAAAACCCAACCCAAGCAAGGATAAGGATGAAAATAAATTTTAAAATCCGACGAAAAACGAAAACAAAAACGAAGAGCGGGTTTGAGGACAAGACGGAGAAGGGGAATGCAATACGGACACATTTATTAGTAGATATTAAAGCTGACAGATACAGCTAGCTACTCCGGACAGGTAGTATGAAAACAAAGTCATGCAACCTACGAACACCAGAAACAGAAACAACTTTTGCTACAAATACAATTCAGGACTTGACATTCAATCTAAACAAATAATCTAACCATTTTGGAGTTTGGTTATTTTGATTACTAGCTAGAATGACGAACAACGGTGATGCTGTTGAGATCAGTATTAAGGAGAGGGTGGAGGGGGCAGAGGCACCCAGAGCTACTGAGTGTTGCATCTTCAAAGTGCCAGTTACTATCCGAAGACACAACAAAGAAGCTTACACCCCAAAGGTTGTTTCTATTGGCCCTTTTCACAAAGGCCATCCTCCCCTCAAAGACATGGAGAGACAAAAACTCTTTTACTGCAAGGCTTTTCTCCAACGAACTCAAACACCTTGGGACAGTTGGATCGGCAAAATTGTAGAGATGGAGCCCATGTTTCGTCGCTGTTATTCAGACACTCTGGAGGAGTTCAGCAAGGAGCAACTGGTGGAAATAATGTTGGTGGATTGTGCTTTTATACTTGAGCTCTTTTGCAGATTCTCTAATGGAGAATGGATAGAGGACATGTGTCTTTCAAAACCTTGGTTGAGGATGAGCATAATATATGATTTGTTGTTACTTGAGAACCAGGTTCCTTTTTTTGTTCTTCAGAGACTCTTTAATGATTCCTGCTCTTCACGGGGTGGTGACTTCCGTTCATTTCTTGAGCTTACGTTTCACTTTTTTCAACAGTTCAATAGATCAAAATTAAAGTTTAACAATATTAACCCAATAAGGCACTTCACGGATCTAGTAAGAACTTTTCACTTGCCAGATCCTCTGCAGCCTAGTACTCCTGGTGAGACAATGACACATCTTCCTAGTGCCACTGAGTTATCAGAAGCAGGATTGAGGTTTAAGGTTCCTGAAAGTGATAAGTCTTGTTTACTAAATATTAAACTTTCTGGACGGTTTGTTGAAAGTGAGTCTTGTTTACTAAAGACTGTCTTTTCGGGAGGGGTTCTTGAAATCCCGCAGTTGGTAGTGGATGATTGGACTGAAACTTTGTTTCGCAATATGCTGGCATTGGAGCAGTGTCTCTATCCTTCCGAAACTTACATTACGGACTACGTTGATTTTTTAGACTTCCTTGTAAACACCAACAGAGATGTGGATATACTAGTTCAAGCGAGAGTCTTTGTTAATTGGCTAGGGGACACTCATTCTGTGGCTACCATGATTAATGGCCTTATGAAAAATATTACGGTATCAAAAAATATCAGTTCTCATTACTTTCATGTCTATGAAAAGTTGACTGTTTTTCATAATAATCCTTGTCGTAAGTTGAAGTCGAGTCTGAGGCGAGATTATTGTAGAGGTCCTTGGCAAACTGCTGCTTCCACTGCTGCGATTATTCTTCTCCTTCTCACTATTGGTCAAACAGTTTGTTCTATCTTGCAAGTAATACATCCACAGATTATGTCTCAGGCCCTCTCCCAAAGACCTGCAGGTAAATTTAGTTATTGTTAAAGGCTGAATTTTTTTCTTATTCTTTTCCATTTTTACTGCAATATTCCTTTTGTCTCAAAACGTTTCAATGGCTTCGTTATTTCAGGTGTTGAAACAGATTAATTTATCAGTCCTTCCCAAAATTACTACGGATATGCATCAAGTTATTCAGTGCTACCTCTTGAAGTCTGTCTCTATGGTGCAAAATACGATCTAAAGTAGCCTACTCAGCTTCAGATTTGTGAGATGATGATGTCCTGATAGATACCTTGTTTAATTTTATAGCTATTTGATATTTATGTTGTGTTGTGTTGTGTTGCTTTTGTCTTGTGTTGCTTTTTATATTTGTGAGATGATCATGTCCTGATACATTCCTAGTCTCTGATGAATGTTTCCAATTACAACCCCTGATTTTGTCGTGTTGCTTTTGATATTTGTGAGAATTATGGCTATCTCATGGAGGAACAAAAGTTCCAACAAAGCCGTAAACTTATTTACAGTTTGATAAAAGAGAGGTGAAATTGGAAAAGTTGTATCACTTTTTATAAATTATAAAATAAAAGACTTTCAGGATAATATTAAGATGATGTGAACAAAAGATAATTTCAATTAGTCTTTTTTTTTGTTTAAAAAAGAAAATCGAAATATAAATTTCAAGTTGAATTTTGTAAAATCAATCCAACTTTATATTTGTCTTGTGTACTTGCTTAAAATTTTTTTTATAAAATATTCATATTAATTTTTTCAATTTTTTTTCAACTTTGCGTGGTTGATTTATGTATTTTGTGGAAGAAAATTTTCAGTTTATTAATAAATATTTATTAAATTTTAAATTAAATTAAATGATGAAGTCACCAAGGATTTTAAAAAATAATTAAAACTTTTTTATCTCAATAATTGTAAGTTGCACTTAAAAAAGATAAGAGAAATAATATATAGGAAATAAACTAATTACGAGACTAAAAAAGAAACAAAAAGCAGGAGTGTTATTTTCTATTAAAACTTTTACTACCATTATTTGCATGATTTTTTTTAACCAAAAAATAAATAGCATTGACTAATGAGGATAAGGGTTTAACCATAAAATAAATAGCAGACTGCAGTTTGATCCATTTTATCTTAACTCTATCAGTACGGACCATTTATTGAGCAATAAATTTGCGCCGTCAATATATTTATACTCCTTTAATAATGCGCGCGTGAGTGAGTGAAATTAATTTCAAATTTTTTAAATAATATTTTAGATTCCAACATTGAATATAAAAAAAACATTTTCTAAAAAATCTAGTAAAAGCAATCAACCAAAATTTTTAACAAATAAAACTACAAAATTAATAAATATTTCACACCAATAGCAGAATAATCTAAAAAAATTATTTAAATGATCATAAATTGAAATTCTAACAAAATAGACACAATGAGAATTGTGAAAGAAGAGCATATTATTAGCCCTTTTCGTATTTAACTTGTTTCTCTTTTCGGAATTTTATGTTCCCCACCTTGTTCGTTCATTTGACATATGAGAAATATCTCTTTCCTGTCATCACTATTTCAACTTTATTATGAAAAAAATAAAAACTTTATTGTGTAACCACCATTCATAGTTCCACATGCACTCACATTTGATCGAGAATTTTCATTTTCAGCCTTTGCTTCTTTTTTTTTTTTTGTGAATTTTCATTTTCAGCCTTTGCTTTTTTATTTTTTTGTGAATTTTCATTTTCAGCCTTTTAGACTGTGGAGAGCCTGTGAATTTTTTAATAGAAATAAGTGTCATGATATTACTCATAAGATACGTGCTCAATAAGATAAAGTTTCACAATTTATACTTATATGTACTAACGTTTATTTTGTATATTTTTGTTAAAAAAAATATTTTGAATATTATAGAGGCACTTCTAAATTAATGTATGTGAAATATTTTAAAAAATAAGTTTAGGAAAATTAGAAAAATAAATAGCTTAATTTATCAAATATTATTTTATAATTAATAAAATACAGTAAAAATAAAAATTACAGGTGTTTCAAACATTCATTTTTGAAAAATGTAAAAAAAAATAATTAATTGATTAAAAAACATTATTATACTAGTAATTTGAAGCTATCCAATTGTACTTGTTGTTAATTAAAGAAATTTGAATAATGACTACAGAATTAAGAAAAATATAAAATTATGAATAAATCAACAACAAATTAATGAGAAAACATATTCCTCTCTTCGTCCCAAATTTTAGCCCTTATGTTTCTTAAATTGTTTGTTGATGACATAACAATGACATTAACAATTATAAATTTGGCATATCATCAAGAAGTTTGTCACGATAGTAATATGTTAGTTTTCTGGTCATTTTTTTAAAATCATCAATGGTTCAAAATAATTCATAAAGTTATATTAATTGATGAGGAATTTAAAAACATAGTTTATTCAAAAAATTACATATAATTGTCTTATTAGACTCCTTGATAACATATTACCAACATTATTGTTATGTCATTAGTTCACACAGTTATTTGATAACAGAGATTTAAAAACAAAAAGTTACAAGGACAAAATTGGAGTAAAATATGTCAAAATTATTTGTTGGAGGTAAAATTTGCTAAAAAATAAAAAGTGTAATTAAACCTTATTTTTTGGTAACAAAAAAAAACTTAAATAGCTTTTTGATTCCTATAAAATATATTTTTTAGTCATTCAAAAAAATTGTTTTGATTTTAGTTTTTGTAATTTTAATTTTTAGTTTAGTTCCTGTTATCAAATAATAGTATTAGTTGATGTCGTAACAAAAAAATTGACATGCATTGACTTACCACATAATTAAAGAGTAGGTGATACTTTCATGCATACTTGATTTTTGCACTTAAATTACCATTATTGAATTGAAATAATAATTACAGAAAATGGAATGGACAAATCGATTGGGGACAGGGGGGTATATGAGCTTCTGGGTGGGTTTGGAGAATGGGTTACAGAGATTGTATTGGACTAATTAAGAATTTTAGACTTTCACTAGTTCATTGGAGCTTTGGCTATATCCACTTATGAGGTAAAACTTCAGTCTCCCATTATTATTTTCTGCACTTCCCAAGTTTCGATTCCATTATGAAAAGTTGATTCCAGAATGCAATTGTATTTTGAAATGAGCTTTTAATAAAGAACTATATTTAGGAATAGTGCATGGAGCAACATCCCACTTCCTGTTTTGCTAACTACACTCCATTTTTTTGTTTTCTAAAATTTACTATTGTTGGCGTTCTTTTCCTCCTTAATCGAAGGAGAGGAGAATTTTTTCAAAGCCGTGGGACCCGCAAGAAAAATTAAATTATAAAAAGCAGGAAGAATGAGGGAGCAGGCGCAGGAGAAAGAAGAAATTTTTCTTCTTCCACCGAAAGCACCGAAAGAAGATTTGTTTTTTTTCCATTTACTGTGCACTTCAGCCTCTATAAATAGAGGAGACGTTCATTTGGAAAATGATCAGAAATCAGAGAGAAATAAATACCTCTGAGAGTTAGTGAGTTCCTCAGAGAGATAAGAGAGTGATCCACTATTTTTAGGTGAGAGTAGAAATCCTCCTAGTGAGAGATAAAAATAGTGTGAGCCATCCTTAGTGGGTGAAGAAATTTTGTCTGTAAGCCTCTACTCCCACACTAGAGAGATTGTTACTTTGTAATCCTACTTTTATAGTAGAAGGTTTTACTGGACTAGTGTCCCGTGGTTTTACTCTTCACATTGAGGAGGTTTTCCACGTTAAAATCGTTTTGTGTTCTCTGGGTGATATTTTTCTGCCTCTATATTTTCCCATCTCCTCACAGATTTACTCCGCTTCCGCAAATAGATGGGGTTACCGACCCAACAGTGGTATCAGAGCTGGCTTAAATAGTTAAAAGTACTGTTCATCACTATTAATCACTATTACGGCGGCTGCACTGTTCACAAGTACGGAACTATTCATACGTACGAAACTATTCATACGTACGGCACTATTCATACATACAGCACTATTCATACGTGCAGTATTGTTCAGAGATGGAGGGTACCATAGCACATGATGGTGATATGTTCAAACTCATCGCAGAGAACTACTCATACTGGAAACCCATGATGGAGGATCATCTTTATTGCAAAGATCTATATGAACCCATTCTGTCTGCAATCAAGCCAGAAGGGAAGAGCGATAAAGACTGGGAACTCCTCAACCGGAAGGCGGTCGGTACGATCCACAAATACATTGACAAGAGCTTATTCGAGCACGTGTCGACTTACACAAAAGCCCACGAGCTCTGGACGAAGCTGGAATCCTTGATTCAGAAAAAGACACCGCGCAACAAAGCAGCTTTGGTGCGTAGACTTGTGAAGTTGAATTACAGGGACGGACAAAGCATGATCGAGCACTTGAGCACACACAAGGGGCTCGTGAAC
>PYAF01003354.1:1102750-1121040 GCA_007407185.1 Glycine tomentella | reverse complement strand
TTCAAATAGAATTTTAACAATTTCAAATTTGATAAATTAGCTTCTTTTAGTATATGCAATAATAACAACAATAATTAATATTATTTTATAAGTTATACATGGATTAATTATGGATTAGGAAAGCAATTAAATATTTTCAAATAAATCAATATCATAAAGTTTGATTTTGATTCATTGTTAAAGTTTGAATCATAACCATTATAATTTTTTGATGGAAGAACTTTGTTTACGTAATTAAGTTAACGCTGAAAGCAATGAAAAGAATGTCATATTCTACTCTTTCGCATTTAACATTATACTTAATTGTGGATTCTTTTTCTCAAAGTTTTGAATAAATTTGACTGATAAGTGAAAATATCGCTATTAATTAACTAATTACTTGCATTTTTTCTCTAAAAGAAATCTATTGGAAAATATATTTTTATATAATTTTAAAATTGTATATAAAATTTCTTTTGATATTCGTATAAATTATGTAAAAAAAAAAATTGGTGTTCCTCCAAAAATGGGAACCTAAATAGTTGCTCACCTAAACGCTCTTAGGGTCGAACAACATTTTCTGTGAAACTTTTTTTTAAAAAAATTATAAAATTATTAAAAATTATAATTTTTAATAGATTTTATTTGTCGTTTAATGATTTATCATCGTGATTTATATTAAATTATAAATAAAATCTATCATCATTTTATTAAATTCTAAAGAAAGTAATTGAGAGAGTTACATTTTCAATTTATTCAATGAAGTTAATGGAATCATTGAATTTAAATAATTGATTCGTGCGGTGGGCGTAGCGATGGTGATATGAGGTTTAACAAGATATTTTATAGTTAAGTTGTCTGCAATAATTCCCATAAAAAAAACGTTGTGTATAATAATTGGATGGATACGGTATACTATAATTGTACGAGAAGAAGGCCTACGAAGTGGATGAGGATAGTGGAAATCCAAACGAGGTCAACACGAACGTGATTCTCACTACGGAACGGCGACGTCTGGCAAATGAGAATTTTCTTAATAAAAAAATGAGTTTTGTTTGGGTGTAGTTAAAAAAAGAGGACGGAGGCTATGGTACGTAATCCAAAGTGGTGCCTAAGTTACGAAAGCGAATCTGTGATTGTTAGATATAAATTTTATACTGTTGCATGCTCAAAGTGGTGCGTAAGTTACGAAAGCGAATCTGTGATCGTTGGATGTAAATTTTGCGCTGTTGCATGCTGCATTGCTACCAGTTACTATGATTATTTAGATAAGGCTATAAGGTTATAATTCACGTCTCATCACTCCTGAAAAAGGCGATACTCATTATTATATTGGAAAGGGAATGAGATGCACTGACATCATATGTTTTTTTTTTTTTTTTTCTATGTCAACTTTGGAAAAGTGTATGATGGGAGTATAAGGAATCTTCATCACAAAAATTAAAGATTAACTCTTTAAATAAATTCCTCTATCTTGGCAAACTGCTGCATCCTTGCTGCGATTTTTCTTCTCATTCTCTCTTTTGTTCAAACAGTTTGTTCTATCTTGCAAGTAATACATCCTTAGAATATGTCTCCAGGCCCTCTACCAAAGACCTGCAGGTAAATTTAGTTATTGGTAAATGCTGAATTTTTTTCTCTTTCTTTTCCATTCTTACTGCAATATTCTTTTTGCCTCTAAATGTTTCAATGGCTTCCTTCTTTTCAGGTGTTAAAACTGATTAATTTATTAGTTCTTCCCAAAATTAATATGGATATGCATCAAAGTTATTCAGTGCTGCCTCTTGCAGTCTGTGTCTATGGTGCAAAATACGATCTAAAGTAGCTTATCCAGCTTCAGATTTGTCAGATGATGATGTCCTGATACATACCTAGTTTAATTTTATAGCTATTTGATATTTGTGTTGTGTTGTTTTGCTTTTGCCTTGTGTTGCTTTTGATATTTGTGGGATGATGATATCATGATACATTCTTAGTCTGATGAAAGTTTTCCAATTACAATCCCTGATTTTGTCTTGTTTTGCTTTTGATATTTGTGAGAATTATAGCTATTTCAGGGAGGAATAAAAGTTCCAACACAGCCGTATACCTATTTGCAGTTTGATAGAAAAGTGAAATTGGAAAAGTTGTATCACTTTCTATAAGACTTTTAGAATAATATTAAGATAATGAGACCAAGAGATAAATTTAATAACTCATTTTTTTTTCTTTCTAAAAAAGAAAGTGGAAATATAAATTTCAAGTTGGATTTTGTAAAATTAATCAAACTTTATATTTGTCTCAATTGTTTACTTGATTAAAAAAATTATAAAATTTTTATATTATTTTTTTCAATTTTCATTTCAACTTTTTGTATTGGTTGATTTATGTATTTTGTGGAAGAAAATTTTCAATTTATTAACAAATATTTATTAAATTTTAAATTAAAATAAATGATGAAGTCACTAAAGATTTTAAAAAATAATTAAAAACTTTTTTATCTCAATAATTGTAAGTTGCACTTAAAAAAGATAAGAAAAAGGATATAGGAAATAAACTAATTACGAGACTAAAAAAAGTAAGAAAAAGCAGGTGTTATTTGCTATTAAAACTTTTAGTATCATTATTTGCATGAATTTTTTTAACCAATAAATAAATAGCATTGACTAATCAGGCTAAGGGTTTGACTTTAAGGGTAGGAGAGAAAGAAAACTAAAACTAAAACACCAATCTCGTTGTTTGGATGCATTTATCATCCGTTTTATCTTAACGCTATCAGTACGGACCATTTATTTAGCAATACATTTGCGCGGTCAATATATTTATACTCCTTTAATAATGGCCTGAGTGTCTGAAATTAATTTCAAATTTTTTAAATGATGTTTTAGATTCCAACATTGAATATAAAAAAAAATAATTTGACATATGAGAAATATCTCTTTCCTGTCATCACTATTTCAACTTTATTATGTAAAAAAAAAAAAAACACTTTATTGTGTAACCACCATTCATAGTTCCACACTCACATTCGATCGAGAATTTTCATTTTCAGCCTTTGTTTTTTTTTTTTTTTTGAATTTTCATTTTCAGCCTTTGAGACTGTGGAGAGCCTTTGTGAATTTTTTTCATAGAAATAAGTGTCATGATATTACTTATAAGATACGTGCTCAATAAGATAAAGTTTCACAATTTATACAATTATACTTATATGTACTAACGTTTATTTTGTATATTTTTGTAAAAAAAATATTTTGTATATTATAGAGGCACTTTTAAATTAATGTATGTGAAATATTTTAAAAAACAAGTTTAGGAAAATTACAAAAATAAATAGCTTAATTTATCAAATATTATTTTATAATTAACAAAATACAGAAAATAAAAATTACAGGTGTTTCAAATATTCATTTTTGAAAAATGTAATAAAAATTAATTGATTGAAAAACATTATTATACTAGTAATTTGAAGTTATCCAATTGAACTTATTGTTAATTAAAGAAATTTGAGTAATGACTAAAGAATTAAGAAAAATATAAATTATGTATAAATCAACAACAAATTAATAAGAAAAAATATTCCTCTCTTTGTCCCAAATTTTAACCCTTGTTTTTCTTAGATTGTTTGTTGATGACATATCAATGACATTAACAACTCATAAATTTGTCATGTAATCAAGAAGTTTGTCACTATAGTCATATGTAAATTTTTTGGTCATTTTTTTTAAATCATCAATGATTCAAAATAATTCATAAAGTTATATTAGTTGATGAGGAATTTAAAAACACAATTTATTCAAAAAATTACATGTAATTGTCTTATCAGACTCCTTGATAACATGCTACCAACATTATTGTTATGTCACTTAGCTAACGCAGTTATTTGATAATTAAAAACCAAAAGTTACAAGGACAAAATTGGGGTAAAATATGCCAAAATTATTTGTTGGAGGTAAAATTTGCTAAAAGTAAAAAGTATAATTAAACCTTATTTTTTAGTAAAAAAAAAACTTAAATAACTTTTTGATTCCTATAAAATATATTTTTTAGTCATTAAAAAAATTGTTTTGATTTTAGTTTTTGTAATTTTAATTTTTAGTTTAGTTCCTGTTATCAAATAACAGTACTAGTTGATGTTGTAATAAAAAAATTGATATCCATTAACTTACCACAACATTAAAGAGTGTGATAGGTGATGCATTTATGCATACTTGATTTTAGCACTTAAATTACAAAGTAATTTTTTAATTTCTTCTTTTTTAATGCTATGTTTGATAAAAAAAAATAGAAATTTAGGTACTTTTAAACTTTTATCTTAAGAAAGTTGAAGTTAGTGAATTTTATAGTGTTTAGCTTTGTTTAGTAGAGTTTTGGTACAACAATAATAACTTGAAGATGTGTGAAGAATAGGCATAGCTAGCTCAATGCACTGTGAGAAGCCCAACCTAGAGAAACATGTGTCAAGCATGAGAGATTGTAGTTATAGTAGATTAGTTAGCGAAATTAATAATTGAAATAACTTTAAATGATAAGTTTTTTTAATAATACATCAAGAATAGTTTTGGTAAGTCAAACACCTAATACTTCTACAAAATATGCACCAAGTTGTCATTTTTACATTCAAAATATTTATTTTTCTTGTCTCTTCAACCTCGTTCTGTTTTTATGTCTTTTATTACAATTGAACTTTATATTTCTGCACTTTATTCTAAAATATATAAAATTTTCTTCATTCAATTGCTTAAAATTTTATATATATATATATATATATATAAACTCTGAGTCCAAATAAGGTCCAAGTGAATTTGACACTCGATTTTACCGTTTATTACTACTTGTGTGAATTACTCTTGTCAAGAAGTTAACAATAGGAGTGTGATATGCAATTTTTTTTATATATAAATTGTTTTAAAATCACCATCTATTCAAAATAATCAACAAAGCTATATTAGTTGATTAAAGATTTAAAAACACAATTTATCCAAAAAAATATGTGATTGTCATGTTAGACTTCTTGACAATGTGACAAGTCAATGAGTTATCATCGTCAATATTATATCATTAGTTAATAATTTTACTTGACAACAAATATTAAAACAATTTTTTAAAAGAACTAAAATAAAAAAAACATTTTATTTTAAAGGGACCAATTAAAACTATATTTAAGACAATAAAAATTGAGTTTTATGCTACTGTGATATGAGTTTGTTTCCTTAAAAAATGATTTATTTTTTTATTATTTTTTATTAAAACAAATCAAACATAGAATAATAATATTTGTATTGTTCAATATCATATCTTTTTTACAAATCAAATCTTAAATGTGTAAACTTACTTTTAAAATAATACATATATTAATCAGTATTATGAAGACCAGAGAAATTAATTAAGGAACAAAAAAGATATACTATTAATATATTTTATTGTAATTCTTAATAATTTTTATTATTAATTCCTTGATACATACTTTCCCATTAGGTAGCCCTAATCGACTAATCTAATGTTGGAGAGGATGTTTTTCCAAATAAATGGTTGTAATAATACTTACGATACATCTACATGAATAAATTTTAGGATAAATAATATTTTTTTTCCTAAAATTAAAGTGTGTAACAATGATCAATATGTCTCTAAAAGATACAAAATAAAATTTAGTCACTAAAAGTGCAAAAAGTTAGACAAATTGGTCTCACTGTTAACTTTCTTCCATTAACTTTAAAGAACTTACCTATTTGATACGTAGGGATGAGTAACACAAAATCTAAGTGGAGAAGTTATACATTGTAGTTTTGGTTGTTAAATGCTGATTTTTTTCCTTATTCTTTTCCATTTTTACTGCAATATTCCTTTTGTCTCAAAACGTTTCAATGACTTTCTTATTTCAGGTGTTGTAACATATTCATTTATTAGTCCTTCCCAAAATTACTATGGATACGCATGAAGTTATTCAAGTGCTGCCTCTTGAAGTCTGTGTCTATGCTGCAAAATATGATCTAAAGTAGCTTACCCAGCTTCAGATTTGTGATATGATAATGTCTTGATACATACCTAGTCTAATTCTATTGCTATTTGATATTTGTGTTGTGTGGTGTTGCTTTTGATATTTGTGAGATGATGATGTCCTGATACATACCTAGTCTGATGAAAGTTTTCTAGTTACAACCCCTGATTTTGTCTTGTGTTGCTATTGATATTTGTGAGAATTATAGCTACTTCACGGAGGAACAAAAGTTCCAACACAATCGTATACCTATTTATAGTTTGATCAAAAGAGAGGTGAAATTGGGAAAGTTGTCTCACTTTCTATAAACTAAAAGACTTTCGGAACAACATTATTAAGATGATGAGATCAAGCGATAATTTTAATTACTTTTTTTTCTTTCTAAAAAAGAAAGTCAAAATATAAATTTCAAGTTGGGTTTTGTAAAATCAATCCAACTTTATATTTGTATCAATGGTTTACTTGCTTAAAAAAAATGAGGACCCTATAACACCATTTTTGTAATCTGAAATTGCTTTGCCTCCCGTGGAAGCCAGTTTTGCAAATAACAACAAAAGGTCGACGTTTAAGAATCGAATCGAAATGAAAATTAGTATCGACTGGAACCGTTGTTGTTTGAAATAACTATACCTCCTCATGGTTAAGATTCAACAATGGCTCTGTTGTGTTACGCTTCAGTGGTGAAGTAGGGATTGGAATGGTGGTTGCGGCTGAGAGCACCAACGATCTAAGTGGCGGTGGCCGGTGGATATGTGGTGGTGGGAGAAAGAAGGTGAAACGTAATCAGCGTCATTGAATTGAAATAATAATTACAGAAAATAGAATGGACTAATCGATTGGGGACAGAGGGGTATGAGCTTCTGGGTGGGTTTGGAGAATGGGCTACAGAGATTGTATTGGACTAAGAATTTTGGGCTCTAACTAGTTCATTGGAGCTTTGGCTATATCCACTTATGAGGTAAAACTTCAGTCTCCCATTATTATTTTCTGCACTTTCCAAGTTTCGATTGCATTATGAAAAAGTCATTCCAGAATGCAATTGTATTTTGAAATGAGCTTTTCATAATGAACTATATGTAGGAATGGTGCATGGAGCAACATCCCACTTCCTGTTTTGCTAACGACACTCCAATTTGTTTTCTAAAATTTATTATCATATATACCCATTATACCCATAACGTTAATATAAAATTATTAATCTATGATGTAAATTTTATTTTTATGATATTTTTTTTAACATTCAGAAAAATAGTTTTCAAAACAGTTTTTTAAACCTTTTTTTAAAGTACTTTTTGGAATACTATTTTGTGTTTTGAAAAAAAACTTTTTGATATGTTAAAAAAAAATTGTGTTCTAGAAAGTACTTTTTAGAACAAGTTTGTTTTTTCTTTTGGAAAAACGTTCCATAAACTATTTTCCAAAATGTTGAGAAAAACATCAAAATAATTCAGGCAAGATACTAGATCCACTAAACACCGCATATAAAGGAGAAATTGCACAATACTCAAGCAACTGAAGTAGAAAAAACATATAATTGATATCGATCATTCAATTTGGACAACTCTAAGAGGCATTTTGTGTAATAATTTAAAAAAACCCTAAGATTTAGTTGTATGTTGCTTCGTATATAAAATGAGAGACATTAATATTGTTGTGTGAGTGAAAAAAACAACAAAAAAAAGGAAGAAAAGTAGTGAGCAAGAGAAGAACAAAGATAAATAAAATCAAGAGATTGAAGGGGATGAAGGAGACGGAAATGTGCTATAGTTATGAAAGAGGGAGTACATTGTTGTATTAAAAAAGGGAGTGTGCAAAGCAGAGTAGAAGACTCCAAAGAAGAAAATTATTTAAGCAATTTGATTTAAAAAACAAGGAAAGAAGCAAATGTTTCATTAGTTCAGGCAAAAGAAGAAGAAAAGGGATTTTTAGAGAAGAATAATAAAAAAAAATGAAATATTTGAAAGATCACCAATACAGATTAATCTCTTCTTTTCCTGTTTTATCCTTTCCGGTTCTCATATATCTTTTTTATACATATACACTGAAAATAAAATCTATTATTTTATATCAATTAAATCATTGATTTGAGTGGTATCTAATTTATGTTTTTAAATAATATCTTAATTTCAAGTATTACATTTTTTTAAGATTTGTTATTAATAAAATTGGCGATAATCCATATCAAATGATATGATTATAAAAAAATTAAAATTAAAATTTCTCTCTCCTCCGACTTGTTCGCTTTTTTCACTTTAACAACGTATTCACGCATATTTATATTTCCCACTTCGTATTTTCGGTTCTGCTCGCTCCCTCGTCTTCGCATCAACACCCTTCTAACTTTCCAACACAATCTTATTCTGATCATCAGCACAACCCATGTAAGCATGTTTTTCCTTAAAAAGTTGTCTCCTTGCAACACTTCCTCTGCCAAATCCCCTTCCCTGGTAATTCCGTGTCGTCACTGGGTTTTGATTTTTTTTGTGTTTTCCAATTTTCATGAACCCTTTTGTTTTTAATTTTTATTTATATTTAAGCCTTTTACATTATTTTTTTAATTTATAAAATAAATAATAATTCTCAATAATAATAATAATAATATATTAAATAAAATAATATAAAAATAAATAAAATCAACTAAAAAGGTTAAATAAAAATACATTAATTTATTAAACAGTTTAAAAATTATTTGCAATTTTTTCTAAAGAAATATGCAGGTAGAAAAAAATTAAAGTGATAAATTTATTTACAATTTTAATAAAATAAAAAATTATGCTTTATAACTTTAAATTCATAAAAAAATCATGATTTTAAAATAGTATTTAAAAGAAAATTAAAGTCACTTAAAATACTGGAAGTTGTAATAAATATGATAATCTTTATTATTGATTTTTTTTTAGATATTAATTTAAAATTTATTCTAAATTTCCACTTGAGTAGAGTAGGCTATGAGGGCTCATTGCTTCATCCAATAGCTACAGATATATTTGTCTGTGGGAGTAACTTAATAAAATTTAGGGGGTGTTACTAAGATAAATCTTTATGCCAAATTACGATTAGGACTTATAGCTGTTATTCACATATATTTAACAGAGAGGGAAGAGGGAGAGAGCTGCTGAAATTGGGAATACTTTGCTTCGTCAACCATAAACAACTTTCGCTACAATTAAGGACTTGCCATTCAATCTAAACAAATAATCTAACCATTTTGGCGATTGATTATTTTGATTACTATCTAGAATGACGAACAACGGTGATGTTGTTGAGATCAATATTGAGGCGATGCTGGAGGGGGCAGAGGCACCCGTAGCTACTGAGTGTTGCATCTACAAAGTACCGTTCAGTATCCGAAGACACAACGAAGAAGCTTACACCCCAAAGGTTGTTTCTATTGGCCCTTTTCACAACGGCCATCCTCGCCTCCAAGCCATGGAGAGACATAAACTCTTTTACTGCAAGGCTTTTCTCCAACGAACTCAAACAACTTTGGACAGTTTGATCCGCAAGATTGAAGCGATGGAGCCCGAGTTTCGTCGCTGTTATTCAGACACTCTTGAGTTCAGCAAGGAGCAACTGGTGAAAATGATCTTGGTGGATTGTGCTTTTATACTTGAGCTCTTTTGCAGATTCCCTATTCAAGAGGACGACATGTGTCTTTCAAAACCTTGGTTGACGACGAGCATAACATTTGATTTGTTGTTACTTGAGAACCAGGTTCCTTTTTTTGTTCTTGAGAGACTCTTTAATCTGTCTTTCTCTTCACGGGGTTGTGACTTCCCTTCATTTCTTGAGCTTACGTTTGCCTTTTTTGAAGAGTTCAATAGGTCAAACTTAAACTTCAACAATATTAACAGAATAAGGCACTTCACGGACCTGATAAGAACTTTTCACTTGCCAGATCCTCTGCCCCCTAGGACTGGTGGTGAAATAATGAAACATCTTCCTAGTGCCACCGAGTTATCAGAAGCAGGATTGAGGTTTAAGGTTCTTGAAAGCGAGTCATGTTTACTAAAGCTTGACTTTTCTGGACGGGTTCTTGAAATCCCGCAGTTGGTAGTGGAAGATTCGACTGAAACTTTGTTTCGCAATATGGTGGCATTGGAGCAGTGTCTCTATCCTTTCAAATCTTACATTACGGACTACGTTGATTTTTTAGACTTCCTTGTAAACACCAACAGAGATGTGGATATACTAGTTCAAGAGAGAGTCTTTCTTAATTGGCTAGGGGACACTGATTCTGTGGCTACCATGATTAATGGCCTTATGAAAAATATTACGACAACAAATAATATATGTTCCCATCACTTTTCTGTCTATGAAAAGTTGAATGCTTTTCATAAAAATCCTTGGCGTAAGTTGAAGTCGACCCTTAGGCGAGATTATTGTAGAGGTCCTTGGCAAACTGCTGCTTCCACTGCTGCGATTATTCTTCTCATTCTCTCTTTTGTTCAAACAGTTTGTTCTATCTTGCAAGTAATACATCAATAGGATATGTCTCCAGGCCCTCTCCCAAAGACCTGCAGGTAAATTTAGTTATTGTTAAATGTTGAATTTTTTTTCTTAGTCTTTTCCATTTTTACTGCAATATTCCTTTTGTCTCAAAACGTTTCAATGGCTTCCTTATTTCAGGTTTTGAAACATATTAATTGATTAGTCCTTCCCAAAATTACTATGGATATGCATCAAGTTATTCAGTGCTGCCTCTTGAGGTCTGTGTCTATGGTGCAAAATATGATCTAAAGTAGCTTACCCAGCTTCAGATTTGTGAAATGATGATGTCCTGATACATACTCAGTCTGATGAAAGTTTGCCAATTACAACTCCTGATTTTGTCTTGTGTTGCTTTTGATATTTGTGAGAAATATAGTCATTTAAGGGAGGAACAAAAGTTCCAACACAGCCGTATACCTATTTACAGTTTGATCAAAAGAGAGGTGAAATTGGGAAAGTTGTATCACTTTCTAAAAAACTAAAAACTAGGTATTTCATTGTCTAAAGACTTCTCGTCATGCAAATGTAAGGGGGAAGAATATTATACACAATCTTACACTTATATATACAAAGAGCTTGCTCATCCTCAGTTGTATCACTTTCTATAAACTATAAAAAGCTTTCAGAACAATATTAAGATGATGAGACCAAGAGATAATTATAATTACTCTTTTTTTTTCCTTTCTAAAAAAGAAAGTCGAAATATAAATTTCAGGTTGGATTTTGTAAAATCAATCCGACTTTATATTTGATTAAAAAAAATGAGGACCCTATAACATAATTTTAATCTGAAGTTGCTTGTCCAATTCTTGAATATTTTCATTGAATTCTATTCATCACTGTTTGATATTAGAAATCCCATCATTAGAGTAGGACTTAAGAGTTAAGACTTGAGTGACAGAAACAAGGGAACCACGTGAAATGATCTATTTATTTTCAGAAGAAGCTTTGGATTAGTTCCCTTCTCTTATTATGCTACAAAACCCTTAGAGTCTTCTCCTTTTCTTCAATTTCTCCCTTGCCCTTTATTCCTCTCCTTTTTAAAACCTTATTGTTGGTGATGATGATTGAAGAACCTTGTAACTTCCATAGGAATTGACATGTGACAACTCTATTGCCCCAAGAGTGAGTGAGATTTTAACTCATGACACCCCCTACTGGAGCCTGTTGACTTTGATATATCACTTAACTTCAAAACTCCATGTAATGTACAGTTTTAGAAGTCAATGATGGGTTCCCCAACAGTTAGATTCCTCTCCACTGTCCATGGTAGGTCAAAGAGTTTAGCAGTGATGAACTTGAAGATCTTGTTCACATTGATGTTGTAGGTTGCACTTGAAAAGAACAAGGTGGCATTGAGGGCCTTTGCATATTTTCTTGCCTGTTCAATGTCACACATCGGAACACACATCATCATCATCAAATCTTATCTTGAAAACATGGTATTTTTTCTTTTGCTATTTAGGAAAGCCTACATAGCATTCCAACATCCCTTGCTTAACTTGCTTGTAAATAAATGGGTATGGGAATATGGTTGGGCTTGTCTGCCTTAGGGCTCAATGAATCATGATACATGCAATGTCTTATAATGTAAGATGGGGTCCATATTTACCAAAAATAAAACAAACAAAAGATATATATGATAATCATATATGTGTATATATAAAGGGGTCCATGATAACTTGATTATGCTTTATGCAGATGACTCTACTTGGTTTTGTGTAATTAACATTATCTTTAACTAGCCTACCCTACTGAGAAATTAATAGTGACTGCAAATTAAAGTGTTAGGAAATAAGGGGTTTCTTTATATGCTGTCTGCAGTGATCCCATCAATCCCTTTCATTTGAATCGACGTTGCAACCGAAAACATCCATTTTATAAATAGTTGCTTAATCATAAGAATGAGAAAGAAAAAGGAGTAGTGGCTTTGTTTTGTGGCATCAACTAGAAAGTTTCTTGGTCCTTATTGAATTTTCTCAGTAAAGAATGTACGAACAAATTGATAAGTCTTGCAAGTATCATCATTATGTAGGCTTCTAAAGCATTCATGCCTCGAACTAGAATCCTCTTTAACATCTCTAAGACTGTTAGGTGCCTGAGGTGGTTATGTTGAAACAAGACGTGGTAGTTGATTAGTTGTAATCAAATTTACTTTTTCGTAATATGTTTTCTAAAACATGATCGGGAATAAACTATTTGAAAAACGTCACTAAATAGAATCTGACTAAATTTCAGTTTTCAGTTACTTTAAGAATGAATTTAGTTTATATGAAAGCTTTATAAACTCTTTTGTAGTTATAAATAATCATATTTCATAAATGCATTGATTTTTATTATAATTATTTTGAAGTCATATCGAATGTGATTTTTTTTATTAATTAACCTTGTAAAAAGTTATACATGATTTTTAAGAACACAATTAATTTAGTAAATCAATTTAAAAAATCAATTTTAACAATATATGCCAACTTATAACTCTTTGAATAAAATTGATTTGGAAAAAATGATTTTGATTATAATTTTGAAGTGAAGGATTTTATGTTTGAGTATTTTTATTCTAAAAATAACTTAATAATAAAATTCAGTATAAAAAAATTTGATTCCACACAAAAGCTTCCTAAAGTTGTCAAAATTAATTATGAATCCAAAATTAATTCTTAAATATGAAATCAAACATACAAATATTTAACCAAAAAGTTAAGGAAATGGTGTAATCTTTTTATATTTTTTATATTTACATGAGTAGAAACAATTTATTTAATCGAAGAATATATGTTCGATTTTCACTTCCTTGGATCAACAATAGTCATGAACCCTGAGCATGACTGATCTCTAATACAGTAAATTTATACACATCCATAATCTTTTGCCCATAACAAAAAAAAAAAAAATACAAACATTTACCTAATAGCACGGATACGAAATACTTCTATAGATCCGGAGGCTCTGTTTTACTATATCTAAGAACATGCATTTTTTTTTGTTGTTGTGAGGAAAATTTTGATGTTAAATATTGGAATCCTTACCTCATTGGCTATGGTCCATTGCAAATCAATAGGGAGCTGAATGAAATCATCAAACTTGGTTCCAATCAACACTGGAATTGCCGTCTACAAAAATTGAGCACAAAACACTATAACATTCCCATTCCTCTGCATCCACATGCCTACAATTTAAGCTATTGGTGACAAAAAAATATGTACCTGATTCCATTTCCTGGCTTCATTGTACCATCCCACGACACTGAAATCAAACACCCACAATCGAAACGAAAAGCACCCCCAAAAAATGGTGGAAAATTCATCTTATATTAGCAATTAGCTCTTGAAAAAGCTTTAATTATTTTTAAATTAAAAGTAACACAACATAGAAGATACCTGTTTAATGTGCATCGACTTGTTAGATCAAACATAATCAAAATGGCCACGGAGTCCATACAAGCCATTGGGAGTTGGTCTTCTGATTTTCCATCACCTGCATAGATAACAATCAAATATAAAATAATTAACCATTACCAATCTTTCTTTTTGGCCACATCCATAACCAAGAGTGATCCCAAATTCACAAGAAACAATCTGGGATCTTCTCTCTCTCTATATATACCTTGTACTTCCCAGATACAATACGATATACGTGCCCCTTCAACAACCAAAGTTTTGTCCATCTGATTTAACCCTTCCCTCTGGTTCCCTTGCTGCTGATCCTTTTCATCCCCAACATATTTCGCCTGAAAACAAAATTATAAAAAAAAAACTAACAATTAAATTAAAAAAAGCATATTTTTTACTCAATCCATTTCAGATTAAACCCAATAGAACAAAAATATATATATAAAAAAAAATTCCATGTTGGTTAATCTAAAAAGCTGGTTTTTCCAATTTAGCAATCACCCAACAAGCTGATCTTCAAGGAAACCAAATTCCAAACAAAAAAAACAAAAACAAATTTTTTACTCAACCCATTTCAGATTAAACCCAATAGAATCTAATATAAGAAAATATCCATGTTGGTTAAATTATGAATATTATAAAAAAAGTGATGAACCAACCAAAAAGCTGGTTTTTCCAATTTGGCAATCCCCCAACAAGCTGATCTTCAAGGAAACCAAATCAGAGTCCAAGTCATGTGTACGAAACACCGCCGACGAAGCAAGGTCTATCTCTTCACGACCAAGCTCGCCGTCGGATCCCACCGGCGGCGGCGGAGAGGGCAATGCCGGCGGCAGCATGCTGTACGTGGCATTGGTGGCCTTGCTCTCGGAGCAGAGGAGGATACGGTGGAGGACGCCGAGGAGGCACCGCTGGAGCAGGGAAACGCGGTGGTGGAACCTTCGCCGGAGGGTGGAGGAACGGCTGAGTTTCCGACCAAAGTCGGACATCTTTTATTTGTTGTTGTTGCTGTTCTTCTTCTTCAAATAAAAAATGTTGTTCTTTTTCGGTGGAAAGAAGAAAAAAGAAAAAAAAATGGAAATTTTTTTGTGTATGGAATATGGGATGGGGATGGCCTCAAGTGCAACAACGAGTGAACCTCTCAGCCATGAAAATGAAAAGCGAGGTTGTGTGTTGTCTCATATTTTTGAATGCGCAGGGGCGTTTTCGGGATTTCGCTCTTCCTCTCCCCCTGTATTATGTATATGTTTTTTTTTTTCTTGATTCTCTGAAGGTTTTTCACTTTTTCAGTTACATACTCCAACGACTTTTGTGCCAATCAGCAACACTCCTTTAACGCCACGGTTGACCGTTAAAATTTAGAACACTGCCCTCTTCATTCCCCACAATTTTAAATCGTTTTTATTAGTGGCTACAGTTTTTTCTTTTTGTAAGATATGATATATATACCAACTTAAGATAAATATGGATTTGGTTCTTCTGTGAACAAAAGATAAATTATTGGTTATTGATAAGAAAAATCAATAATTGATGTTTCAATATATTTTCTTTTTTATTAATTATTTAGATTATCTATTATTTTTTTGGTCTCAAAATAATAATCATGTTAAATTGTTTTACACAATTCACTAATAACAATGAATAAGAGAATAATAAATTAATAAAATTAATCTTATATTATCATTAATTCATATATTTTATCATTAATGTATAAGAACTATAATTGAAAAAAAGTATTGAATGTTATACTGAAAATGACAATTATATTTGAACAAAAAATATTTCTTGCGCAACAATTATTATAAAATAGATGGAGTAATTAATTTTTTATATTACTTGTTTTATTTATGTATTAGGATCCTCTTATTTATGTACATGTAATATTAATATTTACTTTTTATTAATTGTTGAGATTACTTATTTCATGAATTAGGATCCTCTTAAGTAAAATTATCATGATGCTTATATCTTAATTAGTATTTCATTAGTTATTATATAATATGAGTTTAATTTGTGTACAAGGTTAATATCAATTAAAAAAACATAATAAATAAAATTTATAACAATAAATAAAAGGGATATTATCGGTGATAGTTGCTCTTTGATTTCCAACCAATATTTGTATGACTTTTAAGAAATTATTGTTTAAGTCGATAACATATTATATATACGAGATTTGTGATTAAATAATAATATAAAAATTATTTATTTATAAGTATATATTATTAATTTACTGATATAACAATTAAGGAGAGAAAATATAATAGATGCATGGTTGTGGTTTTAGCTGTAGAAAAAAAATTTGATGGAGTCAGTTAATACACTATTTATTCATATATTCAACAATTTAATATGAGAAACTGATAATGAACTATTCTAATTTTAGCTGTAGAGAAAAACTTGATGGAGAGACAAGAGAAACTAATAATGAACTATTGTCTAAAATAAGTTGTGAACGGGCAAGATAAATGTGTACATGAAGTATATATAATTTTCTTTTCCTAAAAAAAGATGTTATTATATGGAAGAATCGTTTTTCCTTAGCCTTGTTTTTATTTGTTGTTAGCGACATTGATAGTGACGGTTCAATTACCCTACCAGGTGGCAGTTATCTATGGTCTCATGCTGCCACCCAAATAACCCTTTGTCTTAACTCTTTAACAGATGTCCATTAGAGAATGGTTTTCATTTCCTATAGAATTCTGCCTAATTGATTGTGTTCCTTGTAAGTTGACTAAACCTAATTATTAACTTCAACGAACAGATAGTACTAATGTTATTCAAGTGTAATTAAGGATATCAATTGTGAAAAGTGACTAGTGAGGGTACTATAAAAATATCTTTCCTTTGTTTTGAGTTTTGTGAGCAAAAAGAGGCTTCTTGAGAAACAAGACAACATTATCGACCACGTGTTGCTATGGAAAAACATGTGTACAATGGTCCCATTTGATGAATAATTTTCTCAAATTTGTAACTTACTAGCGACAAACCCATGTAGTAAAGTCAGCAAACTATTCAATGCAGTCTTGCAGCTCTTATATTTATAGAGATTTCGTGAATATAAGAATCATGTTGACAATCTAACTCTTGTTTATTTATTTTTAATATTAAAACAAAATATTAAAACAATCTAACTCCACCTATGTGTGTATGCATGCATGGCCTGTCCTAAGTCAGGATAAAGGAGGAGGGTTGGCGTCAGGAGTTACGAACCGGCCATAAAAAGTTAGCTATCCTTATGTGATGAACCTTTATGATATTTCGTTGGGGCGTTCCCTTCATAGCAACGCGTTACATCGGATCCCGGATGTATCGAAAAAAGAGCTAGGGTCCTCGCCACAAGGCAAGACGCTACATCGATCCCGGGATGTAGTGAAAAGGATGCTAGGGTCCATGCCGAAAGGCAAGGCGCCAGGTCTCCACCCGGATTTGGTGACAAAAAGGCAAGGGTCCCAACATGCAGATGGGCGAGCGTGGCGGGCAAACACAGCCCAGGGGTTTAGAATGAAATTGGGAAGCTGGAACATAGGAACATTAACGGGTAAACTGAGAGAGTTAGCAGATGTTTTTGCCAGAAGGAAAGTGAATGTTGCTTGCTTGCAAGAAACTAAGTGGGTTGGAGAAAAGGCCAAGGAAGTGGAGGGCACAAGTTTGAAGTTGTGGTACACAGGTAATATCAAGAGCCGCAATGGAGTTGGAATTATGATCGATAGAAGTTTCAGAGATAAAGTCGTTGATGTAAAAAGGAAAGGCGACAGGATTATGATGGTTAAGCTTGTAGTCGGGGATCTTATCGTAAATATCCTCAGTGTGTATGCACCCCAAGTGGGATCATTATCAGATGAAAAGACCCATTTTTGGGAAGACTTGGAAGAGGTTCTGAGAGGGATACCACGAGAAGAGAAGATTTTCCTAGGAGGCGATCTAAATGGGCATGTTGGTAAAAACAATGGAGGTTTTGATAGAATTCATGGTGGTTTTGGGTATGGGATGAGAAATGAGACTGGAGAAGATGTCTTGAACATTGCACTAGCCTATGATTTGATGCTAGCGAACACTTTTTTCCGGAAAAGGGAGTCTCATCTTATCACATATTATAGTGGCCAAAATCGCAGTCAAATTGATTTATTTATGGCTAGACGGGAAGATAGAAATTCATGTATTGACTGTAAGGTCTACCCTGGAGAATGTGTGGTGACACAACATAAGTTGGTAGTTCTAGATGTTAGGTTCAACAAAGTTCTTAATTTGTGGAAGAAGGATCAAAATCCAAGGATAAGATGGTGGAAGCTAAAGGAGGAGAAACAATTAGAGTTTATGGAAAATATGTTGCGTGAAGGACCGTGGGAGTTTATTGGAGAAGCTAATGAAATTTGGAATAAGATGGCTGTATGTGTTCATAATGTGGGAAGGAGGGTGTTAGGTGAAAGCAAAGGAAACAAAGTTTTTAC
>PYAF01003354.1:1079028-1101332 GCA_007407185.1 Glycine tomentella | reverse complement strand
CACAGTGCATCTACTTGGGCAAGAGGTACCCAAGAAAGACGTTTTTAGATATTTGGGATCAATGTTGCAAAAAGGTGGGGAGATCGATGAGGATGTAAGTCATAGAATTAGAGCAGGGTGGATGAAATGGCGGAGTGCATCGGGGCTTTTGTGTGACCGCAAGATTCCTCTTAAGCTAAAAGGAAAATTCTATAGAACATCTGTATATGGAGCGGAATGCTGGCCAGCACATAGGCAACATGAGCATAAAATAGGGGTAGCAGAAATGAGGATATTAAGGTGGATGTGCGGATATACGAAAATGGATAAGATAAGAAATGAGGATATTCGACGAAAGGTATCAGTGGTATCAGTATGTGAAAAGATGAGGGAGCATAGATTGAGATGGTTTGGACATGTTATGAGACGACCATTAGATGCTCCTGTTAGAGCAAGAGTATGTTACCAAGAGCTAGATACAAAGAGAGGTAGAGGTCGACCAAAACTTACCTGGGGAAAGGTAGTTAAACAAGACCTAATGGAGTGAGATTTAGATTGGCGGACGGTATGTCTTAGGACGGAGTGGAGAAAAGCTATAAGTCTGATGGAGGGTTAAACCCTTTAGTAGTTCTATGTTCCAATTGTTCTCTGTTTTAATTCTTTTCATCTTCTTTTCTCTTTTCCTCTCACCATTCTTTTATTTTAACTTTGTTTCTCTCTTTTGCTCTATTTTCGATTTATCATTGGGTTCATCTACCACCGACCCCAATTAATTTAGGTTAAAGGTGCTGTTGATGTTGATGTTGATTAAAACAAAATCTTAAATAACAAAGATGAAGAGCATCTAAGAATACTTGCAATATGGCATAGGATCATATCAAGCTTGAATTTGCTTCTTTTCATTTTTTAAGAGAAATTTTCAATGCTAAATACAAGGGGATCTGTATAAACCAAGTCATGAGAGTCTAGATCAATTCATTAATTAGAATACCTGAATTGTTATAAATCTTTTACTGTCTTCAATTTAAAAAAAAAAAAAAAAGTCAAGCTACCTTAGTAAAATCATCATACAACTAGCACGAGCTCACATTAAAACTTGAATTGATGCACTTAACAATTCGTGCGCATTAACATCGTATGCAACATTGAGCATGGTGATCTTGAAACCCTTGCTGATATTTGTGAATTGTGATCATAATGAAACTCAACTTACAAGAGGACCACGAAAAAAGCTTGGAAAATGAAAGAGTATGTATGCAATGATGTGAATAGCGGTTAGGGTGTTTGTTTCCCTTCACAAGCTTTTTCTAAACAAAGGTACAAACTAAAGCATGATTTTTTTTTTCTTTTTTTCCTTTTTCAAATACTATTGTGGGGACATTCTTGCTGTCACAGTTTCCTTGCTAAGAAGGAAAGAATTTTACCTTCACTAGTGTAGACAAATTTGTGCCAACACTATATCACAAAGGTTGACAAAAGGATCAAAAAAAAAAAAAAAAAAGATGCACAAACCAAAATGCATAGGGTTGGTTAACTAACTAGGTGGCTGATGAAACAGAATGCTCATCCAATGCTGTGTCTCCTTTTTTTGTTTTCCCTAAGTATCTCTTTGATATCCGCTTCTCTTCTATCTACAAATACCATCAACTTCTTGATGCTACGAGTTCGGCTTGGACGTCTAGGCCTGACTGGTTGCATTTCCTCGTCGTCGATGTTATCAGGCTCCGGGCTGAATTTGTTGTATTGACAGAAGATTCTAGCAAAGAATATGATCAGGGCAATGACACATGCAATGCCACATATAAGAAAGAGGCCCCAGAAGCTTGTCAAAGCTAGTTTGTTTGTATCAGTATCAACAGTTGAACACTGCTTTTTACTAAGCCATTTGTCATGAATCTTTTGCAGGTCCCCATTCTCAGAGAGTTGAAGGATGGCAGTAGACAAGTCAATGGCAAGGGGAGAGTCCCTTTGGAATGCCTGTTGTCAGGGAAACAAACATGAGAAGTTGAGAACAATATCCAACCATGTTTAGAAAATTCTCACAAGATATAGACACAACAAGCACACTCATAGTAAAAGAATATTCACCAACAAGCACATTCTCATGTTTGAGTCTTACGGACCAAAGAAACATGATTAAGAGGATAGACCTTACTAAAGAAACATGATTAAGAGGATAGACCTTACTCAAGATGACCAGTTAAGTTTCTAAATGAAAATTAATCATCGACAAATTCAATGAATACTTCGAACCAATAATATGGTTAAAAAAAATAGGAAAAGAATATTCATGTGTAAACTTAGATCTACCTTTATTTTTTTATTTTTCATAGAAAGAGTCTTCATATAAACATTATGTAATGTACAAAGCAAAGTGTGGCATTGAGGGAGGTTGAACAAGATGAAAACATATGAAAAGATGAGAAAACATCTCTCAGCTTTTTTCTGTTTTTTGGATTTTTAAAACACTTATTGTGGAAACAACTTTCAAAACTTAATAGATTTTGGATGAAAATTTGATTGCTGAATAATGTAGTATTGTTAAAGAAAATTGTTTTTAAAGGCATTCATATATACTTGTACTCTAGTTTAATGTCCTTTCAAGCAAGAATAAACCATTTTTCTACTTGTACAGCCAAGGAGGCATCATAACATAGAAGCAACCTTGTATTCTTAAGGATATTCTCGAATAGCCACCAATCCTAACAAAAATAATGCACTGCACATTCAAATGGGAGGAGAGAGAGAGAAAATAGTGAAAAGAAAAATCAGTCATTCTAATTTTTAGTTTTTTTCTTTATAGAATTTCAGGACTTGTGCGTGTCTTGGATGATCAAACTAGGCCTTTATTTATAATGAGAATAATGATACAACTAAGGTTAGTAATCTCTAGTGTAATTAAGGTAAGATTATGCTATTCCCTATTTCCATATTTACTTAATGATATATTCATATCTTTTAACATTCTTAAACACACGTTTTCAAATCACCATTTCTAACAAAACAGGAAAACAACAATATATTCTAAACTTATTTAATGGATGAACATATAGAATCCTTAACCATATACATGAAAAAATAGAGATACTTACAAATCCCCAGCCACTTTTTGTAAACTCCTGCCCAACAGTTGTGAACTTACAGTCAGTGCTGGACATCAAGACCTCAATATAAGGAAGCTCATCAACAACTGCAGCAACCCCTCCAGCTTTAGGGCCACGCTGAAGGGCATCAATATAATCCTCCATGTTTTTCAATGTAACTATCCTAGATTCAGCTACGTGGAGGTCATCTATCAGATACTTGCGCGCAAATGACCCATCTTGAATTCCAATCGGTTGAGTACTTGAGATCAAGCTGTCAATTCCTTCAATTTGTGATGACAGTTGTTGCACAGTGAGGATAGATGTCAAGCTAGCTGTGTAGCTTGAATTTATGATCAACACCACAAAGAGCCATATTATTAGCACCAATCGCCCGAGTCCACTTACAGTGTTCTCCCCTGTGTCAGTGTCAACAAATAAGTCAGAATTTCATCATGCAGAACACAAAATAAGGACTGTTACAGGTAAAAATTGAAGAGGGTGTGAATGAGAATCTATAGGAAACGTACTGTGTGAGAAAAACATTGTTGAGAAACTAAACCTGAAAAAAAAGGAATTCATCTCAGCAAAAATATTTAACTTGATGTTAAAGTAAGCATACACACCTCCTATTCGGAGCTGAGGCAGGATACTCAGATAAAAGACCTCTTTGGATACAAGGTACTGTCGGAGTACAAGTGTGAGTTAAAGTCCCACATCGGATAGAAATAAAAAAGTTGAATACCATATAAGTGAGGACAAGACCCATAAACTTGAGTATTAAGGTTTTGGGTTAAAGTGTGGTGTCTAATTCACTTATATGGTCCAACAGGTATAAAGTACTTATGAGATCTTCTCTACTTTAAATGTTGAGATCTTTTCAATTTAGACTAACAAATTACCATCCAGTATTATATATGATATGATATTATAATATGATAAAAACAAGGGGCACACCCTCGCAAATAAACAGGTCCATCTTAAAGGAGTCTCTTTATCCTCTACAAAAAAGATTCAGATTAAAAGGGCTATCAAATGGGGAAAATATACTAACCAAAACACTGTTATGAGTTGTGTCCTCGGAGAACCACGGAAATCAGGATTGAGCCGGTGCTCAAGAATCCACACAACAGTCCCAACGAAGAGAAAGAAAGCACCAGTGACCAACCACATTTGAGGAGTGAACGGCTCAAGGAAAGACCAAGGGCTTGACTTCTTCTCCTCCACAGGAACAACAACAACAAGCCCTGATGGCATGAAAGGTTGAGTAAAATCCACAATCCTTGTCCTATTTGTGACAATTGTAACATCTCCAACAACTGCATCAAAGTTCTGAACAGAGAAAGAGTCAAAGAGCCAAATTAACAAAACTATCAGAATTTAAAAAACCATATCAAGGAAAGGACCAACTTTCCATATTATTGCTGCTTGAAGTACTTTTTAGACCACACACACATTATGACATTACCAATGCTAACATAAGATTTAGAAACTCACATTCTGAGCAACTTGCTCCACAAGCTCGTTGTAGCTAGGATTCCTTTCACCATTTCCAAACAACATATATTGTCGCGGGACAGGATAAGGCAACAAGTTTAAGGCTGCTTCAAAGACATCAATGCAATAGCCTTGTACCCCTGGGGGGCTCTTGCTTTTAGCAACAAAATCCTTGTAGCTCACTCGGTTCGGCACTGCTATCCTCAGTGGCTGTCCATTGTTGGGAAAAACCCATCCCCTTGGTGTAGTTGTAGCCTCTCCAGGCCATATCACACTGTACAGTTCTTGATTGCTCTTTAAAGAAGTCTTGGATGATTTTTTCTCATATAAAACTTCAGGAGCTATAACTGATAGACCAGAGTGATTAGACCAATAACCAATTCTACGGGATCCGCTGCCACCAATATTTAGAATATCATAGGCTGGATGGACTAAATTCTTTTCCATGTCAAACTCAACTTGACCACTAAGGCCAGTGAAGTTCATTCCCAAAATTGTCTTGAGAAACTGAGGGCCGCCATCGAAGGTACGAAGCGATGCTAACTGCAGTGTGCTTCCATTTGTGTCACGCAACTTAGGGTCGCTGGAGAAAGATACATTTCCACCTTCATTGAGATAAGCATCGAGGGCACGAGCTGCTAACCAAACAGAATCATATGCATAAAGTGCATAAGAATTGAAGCTGACAGTCTCATTGTCTCTTTGGCTTTTCAACCTGGAGAGAAAACTCTTCTTGAGATCAGTATCCGGAATGTGATGACGAAACGCCACAACACCTTGCAAGAGATCCATTGTGTCAGTGTCTGGTGGATCCAAGGAATCCAGCACTGAAGGAAGCCAATCTGTTGCAATCCAAACATATCCACTGTTCATCATTCTTAGCCTCTTGGCAATAGAGAAAATTGCTAAACCATGATCAGGATTTACATGTAGAACATAGACACGCGATTCCATTAAGTTCACCTCATTTAACAAGTCACTGATATCACTTTCTGTGGCACCAGGAGGGAAAGCAGCCTTGTAAGAGATCTTGGCACGTTTCCTTGACATTGCATCGCCCAAAACAGAAACTCCATTCCTTCCATTGTCATCATCTACGTAAATGGCAATTACCTTCTTCCATCTGTAATAATCAACAAAGTCTGCAATTGCATACATCTGAAAATAGTCGTTCTGAGTGGTGCGGACGAAATACGGATATTGTAGAGCAGATAGAGTGGGGTCAGTTGCCCCAAATGATAAAAGAGGAACATGGAGTTCATTAACAACATGAGATATGACATGAGCTATTCCAGATGACAGTGGACCAACAACAGCAACCACATCATTCTCCATCAATTGCAGAGCTACATGATCAACAAGATTAATCAAGCTTGTTTACTCCACCTAATTAGGACAAAACATGGATATATAGTTGCTTAGGTACTTTTGATGTTGTTTTTCAATCAGAATCTGATGAAAGTTTTACCTCGATTATCAATGTTAACTTTCAATGCAAATTTTTGTTATGTAGATGACCGAGGTAAACTCTAATTTTGATTGGAAAACAGCACTGAAAGTACCTAAAGAACTATTTATAAATGTCCTAAATATCAATCAAGCATAATGTTTTTGGTCCAGTAAAGATTTTCTAGGTGTAGATAGTCAAGAAAAATGTGACTTGACAAGATTGGTAATCAAACTTTAAAGAGAATTCTGCAATAAACAATGGATATGGAAGGACACCGTCTGAGATGAGAAGAGCTAACCTTAACTATTTAATTACACATGTGTGGTCAAGATTAGATTTAAGTAAAACTAACCTTTACCATACCCCATTTAGAATAGAATGGTAAGATTAGCTCGTCTCACATTACAGGGACCATGAGATCATAAGCAGTGAGAAAAGAGTCAATCTTGACCATTTGAACTTTAACATACATAAAGTTGTCAAGCAAAGTCAAGAAAAACCAATTTGGTAAGAGAGAGATAGCTACTGAAATTTCAAGTTTTGGCAAATACCTTCCATTGTTCCAAGAAAAGCACTGCAATTTGTATCATGTAAAATAACTTGCAGATCAATGCCAGGGAGAATGCTGGTGCTAGAATTAACATCCTTAACAGCAGCCATAATTGCTGGTAAAGCTGATCTTCCAATGACAGAATCCATAGTAAAGAGGGCACCGAACTTCACAACCTTAGGTCTAGAAGAAACAGTGTAATTCACACTCGTAGGTGGAAAAAAAGGTTTTTTTCTCCCCACCACTTCAAAGGGAATCCACAAGCACAAAACCAAGAGCAACAGTGTTCTTCTCCCCATAACCATGCTGCCAAAGAGAAACCAACCTTCCTTCAAAATTTAAACTTCAAAGTATGCAACAACTCTCTCTCTCTCTCTCTCAGCTTCAGTTATTCTTCTTCAGTTTACACCACCATTCAGCACAGAGAACTAAGCACCAGTCAAGTGCCAAAACCATTTCATGAGGAACAACAGCACAAAAAGTAAGCAAAAGTAAGCAAGCACCATCATAGTTTGATAAAGAAGAAAAACTCATGACTCCATGTGCCTAAAGATTCTGTGTTTTTGGGAGGGGGTAGCCCAGAAAAACTAGGATTTTCAATAAGCACTCAACAAGAAAATTCCATGTCCATATATAACTTTTGGTGATTCTAAATATGAGTGAACCACAATAGTCCAATCATGCCCAGAAACTCCAAAAGATAAGCCACTGAAAAAAAATATTACAAGGTTCCAACAACTTGTTGGTGCCTTGGAGAAGTAAAACCCACATGTTTAATTTATTAATGATTAATAATAAAAAATCAATATAATATGTGACAGAAACCTGCATAGCACGTTAGGAAGAGGAGAATATCTGAGATTACCTCAAAAAAGAAAAACCAGAGTTGAAGGGATAAAAGAAAAGTTTGCAATAGTAATGTTCTGAAACATTGGAACATAACCAGCGAAAAAGGGAAGTTACTGTGTCTTAGGTTCAAGAAAAGAATTATTCACTCGCTTTCAAGCATATTCATTGCACACTTGGTTGTGCTTAAAGAGATCTTTCACGTTTCGGGGGATGGAATCAACGTGTTCATTTTGGTTTTCAGTTTTTCTAATTAAATTTACATTAAGGATTCTTACTATTATGGTTCATTTTCTCCATCTCAGTTTTACACTTTTTCTTACCTTTTTAATTATAACATTTATTATGTTTATTATTTATTTTTATTTTTTTAATCTCTTTTTTCTTTCTAGTCAAATATTCCAGAAATTATGAGATCATCTGGAATACTATGTAATATGTATCCATGGTCTGATTAATATCTATGTGACAAGCCATAACAAATGTAGGATCTAAGTCAGGAGGAATAATTTATTTAAAAAAATAAAAGTTAATAATTATTATTTATTATCATGAAATGGCAAAAAAAATAGGTGAAGGGACTTAAATATACAAAACTAAGGAGATAAAATTTATACATTTAATATATGTATATGTAATTTTAAAAGTGAAGTGTGGATCCGCCCATCGCTTACAGGTAATCCAGATTTTCAATTTAAAAAATAAAATTTAATTGATTGAAGGACTATTTTTTATTTATTTAGAGGTATATTTTACTAGAGATTAGACTTGAATCCGAAATCTCTTATTAATCCAGCACAAATCTATGTTAATTGATATACATGTTCAATGGTTAATGTAAGATTTGTTTGATTGAATAAAAAAAGAGATTGATAGAAATAAAAAAAAAAGTAAAAAATAAAGATAATAATTTATTCCAAAGATAGGGGTATACGTTATTTTTTTTTCTTTATATTAAATTTAAAGTTTTAAAAAGTAATCTTTTAAAAATAATTAAAAGGTATAATAATAAAGTATATTAAATGCACCTGTGAATGCATAGAAGCCATATCTTGGGAGGAAGAGGAAGTGGACACAACGTCATGGGCAGTCAAAACATTGAGAAAGACTAGTTTGGTTGTGACTTGTGGGAGTCATCCCCGTGTCTCTCATTTTCCACGATATATTGCGTTCGAATCTTGCATGGTGGAATTCAATTTTTCATTTCCCCGGAATAAAAGAAGGGCACACACTCTTTCTTTGGGTGAACTCATTAGGATAGTGGTATTTATTTAAGAAATTAACTTTTTGAATAAGTTTTTAATAAATTATTTATATTACACCGATAAATTTTAAGAAAATATTTCTTACTATTAATAATTCAAGATAAGTGATCATTATTTTTTCAATAAACCTAATTTTTTAAAAGAAAACCGAGATACTCATTGTATTTTTTAAAACAAAATTTAGGATAAATAGTTAATTTTATCTTTAAAAGTGTGTGAAGTTGACAAATACATCCTTAAAGATGAAAAATAAATTTGTCTTTAAAAGTGTAAAAAGTGAGACAAATTCGTTTCACTATTAATTTTTTTTTGTCTATTAATGTTAAAGATCTCACCTAAGTGACATTTAGGGATGAAAATGTCTCGAAATTATGCTCACGTGAACATAGAGAATAAAGTTACTAACAAATATATCCTTAACTTAATAAATTATTGACATTTTTGTCTTTCAATTATACAATTTACTGACAAATATATTTATGAAATATAAAAATTTAATTAGTTGATATCAATAACAAGATACATGCACCAAAAACACATTAGACTTTAAAAAAATTATTATTATTACAAATTTTTATTATAATGTATTATAATTATATTTATAATGTCAATTTATCACGTAAGAATTAAGACTCAAGAGAAGACAAGACAATGACCAGTTCTCAAATAAAATATTAATTTGTCAAATCTTAAATGGATTATCCACAAATAGAAGAAAACAAACATGATAGTTCGAAACCGAAGGCACACCATCTATGGGGAATAACATGATGGACCAACCTGGGTCTTCTGGTGGCTCAGAAGCCTATAACAACCAAAACTACAATGCTTATATAGTTTCCTTACTCAGTTTTTGTGTCACTCATCCCTACAAACCATGAAGGGGAGTTTCTTAATATTAATGGACGAAAGTTAACAATAACATGGATTTGTCTCACTTTTTACACTTTTAAATACTAAATTTTATTTTTTTATCTTTCAAGGACGTATTATTAGCGCCATATACTTTTAGAGACAAATGATTATTTATCCTAAAATTTATTCACGTAGATGTATTGTAAGTACTATTACAACCATTTAGTTGAAAAAACATCCTCTCCAACATTAGATTAGCCGATTAGGGCTACCTAATGGGAAAGTATGCATTAAAGAAATGTTTTTTTTTTAGTTAATGTTATTGTTATGTCATCAACAAACTATCTAAGAAAACAAAGGCTAAATTTGGGACGGATAGAGGAATGTTTTTTTTCGTTAATTTGTTGTTGATTTATACATTAATTTTATACTTTTCTTAATTCTTTAGTCATTACTCAAATTTCTTTAATTAACAATAAATACAATTGGATAGCTTCAAATTACTATTATAATAACGTTTTTAATCAATTAAATATTTTGTTGCATTTTCCAAAAATTAATATTTGAAACACCTGTAATTTTTATTTTTACTGTATTTATTAATTATACAATAATATTTGATAAATTAAGCTATTTATTTTTCTAATTTTCCTTAACTTATTTTTAAAAAAATATTTCACATACATTAATTTAAAAGTGCCACTATTATATACAAAATATTTTTTTACAAAAATATACAAAATAAATGTTGGTACATGTAAGTATAAAATTTTGAAACTTTATCTTATTAAGCATGTATCTTATAAGTAATGTCATTACACGTATTTCAATAAATAAAAAAATCACAAAGGCTCTCCACAGTCTCAAAGGCTGAAAATGAAAATTCACAAAAAAGCAAAGGCTGAAAATGAAAATTCTCGATCGAATGTGAGTGTGAAAGCTATGAATGGTGGTTACACAATAAAGTTTTTTTTACATAATAAAGTTGAAATAATGATGACAGGAAAGAGATATTTCTCATATGTCAAATGAATTAACAAAGTGGGGAATATAAAATTCCAAAAAGAGAAACAAGTTAAATACGAAAAGTGCTAATAATATGCTCTTCTTTCACGATTCTCATTGTGTCTATTTTGTTAAAGTTTTAATTTATGATCATTTAAATAGTTTTTTAGATTATTCATTTTATAGTTTTATTTGTTAAAAATTTTGGTTGATTGTTTTTAGTATTTTTTTTTTTACTATATTCAATGTTGGAATCTAAAACATTAGTTAAAAAATTTGAAATTAATTTCACTCACTCAGGCCATTATTAAAGGAGCATAAATATATTGACAGCACAAATTTATTGCTCAATAAATGGTCCGTACTGACAGCGTTAAGATAAAATGGATCATAAATGCATCCATTTTAGTTTTCTCTCTCTCAGACCCATAAAGTCAAACCCTTATCCTGATCAGTGAATGCTATTTATATATCGGTTAAAAAAAATTCATGCAAATAATGGTATTAAAAGTTTTAATAGCAAATAACACTCCTGCTTTTTCTTACTTTTTTTATTATCGTAATTAATTTATTTCCTATATATATATATATTCTTTTTCTTATCCTTTTTAAGTGCTACTTATAATTATTGAGAATAAAAAAAAATTTAACTATTTATTTTAATCTTTAGTGACTTCATCATTTAATTTAATTTAAAATTTAATAAATATTTGTTAATAAATTGAAAATTTTCTTCCACAAAATGCATAAATCATCTGATACAAAAAATTGAAAAAAAATCAATTTTAATTTGTTTTTGTCTAATAGTATTATCTATATCAACTTTTTAATTATTTAAAATAGAATAGGTGAATATTAGAGTGGATAAGAAGGTTATATGCATGATTTATGGTGGATCACTCTTGTACACCCTTAAATATATCTGATTCACACAATAATTTGATGCACCTTCTGCAATTATTTTTTTGGATCTCTTTTTTTTTTTTCCTTTCATTTTTCACCCTCAACCCAGTAGTAGCATTCTAAATCCTAAACCCTAAATTAAGGTCTCCTCCCACACATTGGGAACAACATGCATCGTTGACGTGTTGTGGCTCCGTGGTGTCTCTGGTGGCAATACCAAATGAGGTAGAGGATGCGCTTGTTGATAGTGATGGAAGGGAAGTTAACAAAGTACTCGCCATCACAGTCATCGATCATCGATGGAGTTCTTGAGCTGGGAAGAGACCTTGTTGAACGAGACGTCAAGGTTGACGGAGAAAGAAGAAAATAAATTGGCCTAGAAAGTGCATCAAACTATTGCGGTAAACAAATAAATCTAAGACCGTATAAAAGTGATCCCCCAAATGACCCTCTTGTCTATCCTAGATTAGAGAAGTTTTGAATTTTTTTTTTATTTAATACTATTCAAATGATATTTTTATTTTATTTTTAAATTTTAATTATAATAAGCAAATAATTAATAAATTAAAAGATCTCTTTATTTTTTTTCAATACTTTTATTTAAATATTAAATTAAATAATCCTTTATACTTATTTTTATTTATTTTTAAATATTAATAAACTATGGAATTTACTCGTGCAATTGGTTAAAATACTATACAATAAACGATTTCGTACGTTGACTTTTAAATGTTTTAAAAGCATCATAATAGAATTTTACTTCTCTAAAAATGTGAGAAGATCACACCGATTAGAAAATAAAGTACTAATAAATATCAATTTAAGATAAATTTAATGTTAAGTTAAATCTTTATAATAACATTCAAATTAAGATGTAACTTGTTATTTTTTATAAAAAAGAAAAAAAGTTATGTATTATAAAGTCATCTAATTATAACACATTATAATTTGTTGATCTTTAAAATAATTTAAATGATAATTTATAATTAAATAATAATATAAAACTATTTTATATAATATCAGTACATATTTATTAAATTCTTTATAAAATTCAATCTAAAATGTCCTTGATGAATAATAATTTAAGACAAATGTAAACTATAAAAGCATCATTTAGTCATGTGCATGGAGTCAATATTTACATGAACCAATGCATATTCATGTTTTTTTTTATTAACGCATATTCATGTTATTAACACAACTGATCTATATTATGATTAAGAACAAGTGCAGAGGCGTGTTTTGTCCATATTTACCTCTGGTCGATCGTAGGGACTTAATGAGATGTGTTTTGTCCATATTCTTGAATATTTTGTGTACCTTTTGAGATTCTCTCTATTATATATACGTACACAGCCACGCAGTTTCACTTTGTGTAAAAACCAGCTGCTCCAATCCAATATCTAATAATGGATCATGTGCACGTGGGACCCGGAGGAAGACCTGCAATCAAAATTCAACGATCGATCGTGTCTTTTACATCCTTTACCTATTGGTTCTGATTAGTGAAACATGTGAGTCACATACTCTATTCTTTCATCCTTTCCTTTTTTTTCTTCATTAATCTAGACGAAGCATAAAAGTCACTATATATATATATATATATATATATATTGACAACAAAATTTAAATTTAGAACTTTGTACAAACTACCTAAATTTGTCATACTTGACTGACCTAATGAATTTTTAAATGTTGAGTTTAACACAGTTTTTCGAATGAGATAAGAGTAAAATTACTTGTTGTTCACATTGGAGGGAGGATAGAGTTTCCTAAGGTTCAACAGTCTGCATATTTTCTTAACTCTATCCTAACCATGAATTTGAGATTAAACATATAGCTCATCTCTATTTATACAAGATACCCTCTAATAGCTCTTTACACGTTTCCTATTAGCATTGACCCGCATGTGTCTAGGTATTTACATTTATGTTGACTCCATACTTGATACGTATGCATTGTTGCAGATCTTTAATGTCAAAGACGTGGTGCACAACTTGATAAATCGCCAAGTTCGATGATACCCAGTAGCCCTTTAGAGATAAGTTGGCATGTGGTTGGGGACCTACCTTTGTTGGACAATCCGTAATACTCAGTCGACCCTTATAGATAAGTTGACGTTTGTCTGGATGGAGTAATTTGTAATATATTTGTACTATGAATTACTTAATTCATAATACAAATGTATTATGGATTACTTAATCCAGAACCATATGTGGGTGGTGTGGCACGATGGTGGGGTTTCTGGGACGTGGAGGTTTGTGGGTAATAGTCATTTACCTAGAGGTGGTGGATGGTTGGGTGGTGGCACGGTGGTGGGTTTGGTGCAGTGTGGAGGTGGCGTTGGGTAGCTATGGTGGTTAGGGGTGGTAGTGGTGTTGGTGTTGGGTGGTTGGGTTTGGTGTAGGGTGGAGGTGGCGTTGGGGGTAGCTGCGATGGTCAAGGAGGTTTTGGGGAGAGGCAACTAGGGTTTTCTTGGGAGAGGAAAGGTAAGAAGGGAACATTAAGAATTTTAGGGGTGTGTCAAGCAAAAAATAAGGTGCATTGAATAATTGCCCTATTATTTGAGAAGTTCAATACAAGTAAAATTTAATATTAAGATACTTTATAAGTGTTTTTTTTTTTTTTTTTTTACAAACAAGAGGTATTTGAGACTTTTTATTTGATATTAACTAATTCTTCTCTCATCAAATTTATTCATTTTGAGATAAAGTGATACTTCCAATATTTGCCTCTTGCTCTCTTTATACATATATAAATTGGACCTGAAATTTTCGCTTAGTTGAGTTTTGATGTTGCGTCCAAATAGCTGCTACGCACTTAGTCACGTTGTTGCCTTGTTGGGTAAATGTTAACAGATCTCATATAATCTTTCCTTCCTTATACGTTGATGGGTTCACTTTAACTATAGTGCTCATTTTTATTTATTTTATTATTTAGCACCTTTGCGGCTTATCCAATAGCTTAGGAAACCTATGATTTTTGGTTGTTGAACCAACATTGTACTGGACTATTTATTTTAATTTTTTTATCAGGAGTATTTATTTTTTAATAGTTAAATTATCTAAAATCTCTTTGGAATGTGCATGTAACAATTTTTTTTGGAACTAGGCAAATTTGTCTACAATTTGTGCCGTGTTTAGAAATTTTCAATTGGCTTTGACAATATATAGAGATGCGTCATACGTGTGCGTATATATACTTGCCCACTTTGTTTTTTTTCCCCTCTCTTTTTAACAATGATCTTATTGAGTTCGAACCTAAATTCGTGTGCATATTACTCAAAATTCCTCACCACTATACACTAATTTGTGGGTAACTCCTGTTTTTTTAGTTTATACACCAGAGTTGTTGACAGAGAAGTGTGTCGATGTTTCTTTTAATGAAGTTAATTCTTCTATTTTTCTATTTTATATTTAGTGGGGTTTTATATTTCTTACAAATGCTCCTTCAATTTTTTTAACTATAATAATGCATCCAATATTTTACTACTATAATATTTGTGAAGAGTATATATTATTTAAAAAAAAATACTTGTTTTAGTAGTTTGATTCTTACTTTGTCTTGAACAAAGTGGTGACAGCGAAGTCACGTATGCCAAACTTGAATTGAAATTAATTAGTGTTTCACTTTTGTTTTTGCACTAACATTCATAGCAATGAGAATTTTTATGGCTTAAGTTCTGTTTGTTTTTCCATTTAATGTCAATCCAACCTTTTCGTCCCAGTCACATTGAACTACATTATAAAGTGTACGAATATATGTTAAAACAAACACACTTAGAAAGGTGTTAGAGACGCGTTCAATGTCAATCCATAATTTTTTTTCTCTTTCATGCATGTTTGCACAATAGTATCAAGTATCTGCGATTATATATATAACTAAAATGTTGATTCAACAAACTGCAATCTTAATCATACTAGACTTAATTTGATTATCATAATGTGTTTTCTTTATGCTACTAATTAATGTTAAGATTCCTTTCTGCTAAACAGTTTAGTCATAAGATAAAGAAATTATTGATTTTAATATAGTAGTGCAAACTAATTTGTGGTTAACTATTTATAATTCAGTTTATACACAAAAATTGTTGACAGAGAAGCATGCAAATATTGAGTTCCTTATAAATCTTGTGGCTTTGATCTCAAATGTTGCTTTAATTTGCATCACTCCATCTACAAGTATTTAGTTTGTTGCTGCTAGTTCAAGGGGCTATAAGTCTTGCATGCTCTTTGTTTGCCAAATCTCCTTTAAGTCAACTACGTACTCCAACATTTTTTTTTTCATAATAACTACTCCAACATGCTATCTTGTTTCATGACACAATAGCCAATAGTCGTGTACTTTATGCCTAATTTCTTCATATTTTTGGCTTAATATTTAAAAAACATTTATAGTTATAAAATTATAACTAGTTTTATATATAGAAATGAGTATTTCAAATAATTTATTTTTGTTTATTCCTAATTAGTTATGTAATTGATTTTAGATATAAATTGTTATGTAATAGGTTATATAACTAGTTTATTCATAACTACTTTTATATATATATATATATATTCATATTTTAAAAACTAGTTATCGTTATAGTTATAATACCACTTGTAATCTAATTATTTATTAGGTATGGTTTTTGTTATATAAATACTCAAATTTTGAGCCTGAGCACGCCTATGCAGTGGTATGAAAAACTATTGGGACGTCGAATTGGTAGATGCATTAGGTAAGTGGGTTAGAAGTTCAATCGATGAGTCATTTATTAATTCGATTGACTTGATATATATATATATATATATATATATATTAAAAATATGTATGTACATGATAAAATGTGATCAATTTATATTTTTATATTTTAAAATTAAATTCATTGTCATAATCAAATTATAAATATTATATAATCATTTATTATTATAAATTATTTTGTGGGTATTATTATTAAATAATTAAGGAAATTCTTATTTTTTATGATTAAATACAAAAATTATCATATAACCATAAAGAAGTCAGGTGAAAATGTATAACACAAATACATAAATATTAAATCATATTATGATCAATATGATAATATATAATTAGTTGTTATATATTATTATTAAGATAAACAAATAGAATTATAGGAGCATATTATATTATTCAAGAATTAGTTATTAATAATTTTAACATATTATAGGAATTATAAAAAATAAAAAATAAAATAATATTAGAAAAAGAAGGAGAAAAAACTTTTCAATTGGGTCAACTCAATCCAAATTATCGGTTATCAAATTTTATTAGATTTGATCATATCAAACCGAGCCAAATCAGATTGGACTATTAAGGTATTGGCTTCCGATTGAATCGGTTCGAACAGCAGGAATTAGGGGTGTTCACGGTCTGGATTGGATTGGTTTTGAAGCAAAAAATCATTCAATCCAATTCTTTCAGTTTGGTCATTTGATCATCCATTCTGTTTGAAATTTTTTTCAAATCCGATCCAATCAATCCAATTTTTTTTGTTTGGATTGGATCGATTTTCGGTTTTTTAAGAAGTCTAAAAATAAAACTTATGAAACTTATTTTTATCAAAATAAAGAGTATCTAACATAAACAAACACATTCATTGGACAAAAACAAACATTATTTTTTAATTTTCATTAGACAAACACGTTTATTGGACAAAATAAGGAGCATTATATTGAATTTTTGGTTTTTGGGCTATATAGGGAACAGGCCCAAGTAAATAAAGGGTAAGGTATGGTTTACAATTGGATCGATTTTCACCGGCCAATCCGAAAACCGATCAAATCTGGTGAAAATTTTCGATTTTTTTATTCGGTTTTCGATTATTTCAATTTTCGATTTTTCGGTTCGGTCACTGCGGTTTGCATCGGTTGATGAACACCCCTAACAGAAACTACTATCCATTTTTTATAACTATGTCCCAGACATAGGTTACATTTAGGTGCAATTTTAAATAATATCAAGAAATGTAACAAACTGACGACTGTGATTCCAGTTTAAAACCTTGAACATAATTAATCTGATATGAGATGAAGAAAACGTACCATGAGGCCATGCGCGAACTCTTGGATGCCAGTGTTTCCAAGGGAAGCAGCAGAAAGTTCGAGGTTACCGAGGTGGCCGGAAAAGATTTGAGTGGACATAGACATGACAACGTTTAGAAGGTAGACTATAACAGCAAGAGCAGCAAGGTGAAACAAGAGCTTCAACTCCATCCATGTCTCCGGTCCAAGACGCTTCGCGAAAGGGACGCTGGTGTTTGTAAGTATTCGCTCGAGTTCACCATCTGATCCATGCATGTTTTGAGCTGAATGATAGAGTAAAGGAAGTGGTGGTGGTGGTGATGGTTCGTTTGAAAATGTTGGGAACTAACTTATTTATGTTTTGAAAATGTTGTGGACTAAGCCTTTTTTTTTAACCTCTGCTAGGTTTAATTTGAAGCACACAAAAGGGTGTTTTGAACCTTAGGGTTGGGTGGGATTAAATACTTTCCAACTTACTTAAATATATTTTTATCTCTAATAGATATTTGATATTAACATTTATTTTTAATAAAAATTTTATTTATATTGAACTCATAATAAAATAATAACTTTGTTTTACTTTACTTTTTTTTTGATATTTTGTTTTTACTTATTAAATTAATGAATTTTGTGTTTATTTTTTAATAAATAACAAATTTTATTTTATAGTCACAATTAATAACAAATGAATAAAATATCATGAAAAAATACAAAAAAAAATGTTTATTAGAGATAAAAAAAATTATTTAAGTCTCTAGACTTTATATACGGTTTTACTTCTTTCTTTTAGGATAATCTATAGTAATCCTGCTTTCAATAATCTTCAATATTATTGCAGTACGTACTCAATTTTTTTGTGGCAAATAGTTTGCTTAATTAATGCTTTTTTCTTTTATCAGCAAAGAAAATATATTAGATAAATAAAGGAACAGGAGGTAGCTAGGGTACAAGGGTCAATGCTTTCTTATTAATAAGGGCAACTATCTTCATTTCAAACAATGAACTCGAGGTTAAACATCTTTATTTCTTTTAGTAGGATTTGACTCTCATGAGAGCGCATTTTAAAAGATAAAGTGTAATGATATCAATTTTTTTTAGAAAATTAGAGATTAAAATTCTAATTAAAATTTTAGATTTTGTTATATATGCTTTTGATTTTGTCACAATTTTCAATCAATTTTCTAATCAACACTTAATAAGGGTATTGTATTCTCTAAAGGGCATTTCTTCGTTTCAAAAGACTTAATTTTTTTATATATATATATGGTAATCGATGGTAAGACTAAAATTTCAAGAATCAAATACAAAATTTCTTATTAAATAGATCATTTAATTTTCATAAACATTATACCTAACCACGCTATGTGTATGTCTGGGAATGCAGTGGAGAGATTTTCAACCTAGCTACATTTAGAGAAAAATCCCTTTATTACTTTTGCTCTGAACGTATGCTTGGAGGAGAATGAACGGATATTCAAACATAGCTTACACCAATCCTTCGGATTAGACCAACACACTTTGATAGATATAAGTCCTGATTTGTGTTATTGTATAATTGTGAGACTAAGCTATATTGAGAAACAAAGAGCTTCAGTTTACAAGTGGCTCTGTTTTGTTCTCCCACTTGTTCAACCTCTTTGCTGCTTCTTCAACCTACAATCAAGAAATATTGGTTAGAAATTACTAGCTCGTTATATACCTTCATACATATACATATACATATACATATACATATACATATACAACCTCTTTTTTTTACCTCTTTATTCCAATCAGTTCGAAATGTGACCCACACTAAAATAAGTGTTTGCAAAACCGTGCCACCTAGCATTCCCAACCATATTCCCTGCACACAGACACTGTCCTCAATAAGTCCATGCAAATTAAATATATACATATACCTCTTATTGCATTATTAAATCAGAGCTAGCTTTTGGATGAGAAAGGTATACGTATAACACTAATCGAGTAACATACCTTAGCACTGAGTTTGAAATAGAAACCGAGAACCGAACCCAATGGTATGCCAATTCCATAATAACAACCAACGTTGACATATGCAACAAAAGTTTGCCATCCACATCCAACAGCTACCCCTTTACATACGTTATAATGCATGCATTAGTTTCAGAAATTCCTAACATTCACCTTGATATATAAAAAAATGTCGTATGTTAACAGAAAACTTTAACTTTCGTTAATATAATTTATGGGGAGGGATTTACTTATTGAATAAGTTTAAAGGGTTATTTCTAATCGAAGTCATTCATCTATTTAAATTAAAATCTGACGGTGAAAGAATAATTTAAAAACTTAGGACTGAGATCGAGAGTAATTCTTTAAATTTGTCATTGGAGTAAGTAAATTGCTTTATGAGTTCACGTTATTATAACCAATTAGAAATTAAACACCTCAAATATCGTTTTTAAAGTATTCAATTATTATAAAAATAAATAATTATACCACATGATTCATTCATTTTGTAATAATTAAAAATATATTTATGTCGTATAAATATTATAAATATACAATGATAGTAGTATACATAACAATGTGATACTATATATTTATCAATTGTACATATTTTCTAAACTAATACTATTGTATGTTTATAGGATATAGTTTAGGCTGTGTAGCTAGACGGCTCGACCCTAGACATACAATGATTTCGTGTGGGCATATGCATGATTCATGAAATTGTCAATATAGTTTTTATATCAATGGTTCAATTCTTATTGGATAAAAAACAAGAAGAAGAGAGACAAATCCAACCATGCATGAGCATGACATTTTTATTTGTAGTGATTGGAATGAATATTATCATATATCAAAGTTAAAAGAATATATTACCAGATAAGACAGGCTGAATGCCATTGAGAACAATAGAAAGTGCAAGGAGAGGACAAAGATCTGAGACAGCAGCAGCCACCTCTTCACCGTCTGTGAAAGCATAGCTAATGATATCTCGAATTGCCAGCACCACAAGTGCTACAATCACCGATATTATGAAAGAAATCAATGTCACCACCATCACCGAAAATGACGCTGATTTTGGATTTCTTGCCCCTAGTTCATTGCTCACTCTCACACTGCATGCATGGCAGACAAAAATAATGTCTAAAGTATATATTTTCAAGCTTATTTACTAAAATTGGAACAACACAGACATACAAGGATTAAGAATGAATGAAAAATGTTAATAGAGATAAAATTAAAAAAAAATATAAACTTATAGAAACAAAAAGTTGATAATAAATTACTTAATGTTATAAAGTACATTGTAGGAATAAGTTAAAAACCCAGTTAAAGGACTAAGTGTGTGTTTGAAAAACTATTTCAATCACGTTAAGCAAAAGTTTTTCACTTTCCCATATAAAAACGGAGATGTTTTGGCATAACGTGTATTCACAACTTAAGAATAGTTAAAACATATATCGTGATTCACATACTCTAATAATGTAATAACCTAAAAAATATATTTTACTACGCCTGTGATAAAACGTCTATCAGAATTTTTTTTATTTTTTATTTAGAATTTTCTCTTTAGGTCTTTAAGATCATGATAGTTTGGTGTTAATTATTGACTTTTTTTCACTATCTCTCGATTACATGGAATACTAATCACTAGATGTTAATTTCTGGACATTGATTATCCTCCTTTATACACGTTGCTTGTCACTAGTCACTTAATAGTCAAGCATTACTTTTTACTAAGAATAGATACGAATATTTTTCATCATCAACACAACAGGGACAATCAGCGTGGCACACAGGAGAATAAACATGAATATTTTTCAACAAATGCTTATGTAATTTAAAACAAAAAACAACAGCATTAAAATAAAAGCAAAACGAAAGAAAATTTTCAAAACTTCAGTTCTGTATAAAGGAGTATCAAACCTTGCAGCTGCGTTAAATCCAACTGAGATCATGAATACCCATCCAGACAATGTGGTACTGCAATAACAAATACATGTTAATCAAACAGAAACTAAAACTTGCTTGACCAAATTGCCATATTTTCGAAAAATAATCACCTTCTTTTTTGTAAAAAAAAAGTTTAAAAATATAAACGACTATTTTATTACAAATAATCGTTTTCTAGTGTTGCATGCAGGAACATTAATTGGATTGATCATGATATGACTATGTGTTACATTCAAGAGACAACAGAGATAAATAATTAACCTACAATAATTTGAGTGTGACACATAAGGATACATAAACCACATATATGCATATATTTTTTAATTAAAAATAGAATATCAAAAGTATGAGTCCCAAAAAAATGCACAATTTTTTTCTATTATTATTTTTATTTTCTGCATGTTCTAAACACACTCTAAAAGAAAAAAAAAATATTTTAAATAGTTCCACGAATTGAGTCCCCGAGTCGATATGAGGGTATTTGTTTCGAAACGCAACACTATATATCATGCTACTTTTCTATTCTCATTTAAAAAACTTAAAACGGTGACTAAGGTGAAAATTCATTTTTGATTTTTTTTTTTCGTGAATTAAGTTATAAAATAAGAAACTAAGCATGTTTATTGTATGCTCTTTTAAATTACATTTAAAATACTAAAAGTTGAAAAAAAAAAAAAGAAACTAGAATAACATTATGATTACGAGATTGCATTTAAAAAATAAGTTAGTGTTAAACAAAATTCGATAAAATATATTTATCAATTTTATATTATATTTTTATTTAAAATAAAAATAAAAAATATTATTCTATAATAAATATTTAAATAATAATAAATTTATTTTATTCTAACTCGTTATACATATAATATTAAAAGGTGCTGCCACTTTGATAATCTAAGCTATGTTTGATAAAATTAA
>PYAF01003354.1:1037301-1066821 GCA_007407185.1 Glycine tomentella | reverse complement strand
TGTGATGTTTTTCATTCAGTTTATGCGCATCTACAGTTATTTATTCTGAAAAACATCAATTAAGTTTGGACCTAGAATAAACATTGGGTTTATTCATTAAGTTGTATGGGCTTGAGAAATATAATGCAATGTAATACATGGAAGGTACTACTCGCGTATATATTAGAGGAACTATCGCCATGATTCATGTATTTTATTTCTCAAAGTGTATGATAAGATATGTGAACCAAGTGAGAGAATGTTAGTTTATTTTGATTGACTAAATCAAAATCACATAAGGTGGTCCACTCACCTTATCTTTTAAGATTGAGTTGTTGCTAATCTTATCAGTTAATTTTATCTCTTATCTTTATAGCAACTAAGCCCACATTTTATGCATATCAAAAACAATCTCTTTGATGGGAAGAGATTATAAAAGGAGATGTGCACTATGGTCAAGGTCCCTGTGCTTGTTATCTGAAATTCTCAATACACCATCAGTGAGTGATAGTGAAAGCAGAGAAGATCATTAAGTCAAAAGTCAGATTACTTTGGAGACTCAAACTGTTTACAGATTACTTGACTTACGGACAACTGCAAATCATCTTCAGAGCAAATAAGAATAGCAATGGCGTGAGGTATTTATGATCTTAATTTTTTCGCATTTAATCTAATTGCTTATGTTGATTGTGTATAAGCATGATTAGATTATTTAATTTTTCTAACATGGCCTCCCTATGAGTACATTAGAATATAAGAAAATATCTTATCGTATCTTACCTCTATAATTAGTGTCCCTGTTTTTTCTCATTTTCTCTTAAGATTAGTCACCATATTTCCTTATCTAATCATGATTTATTTCCCTAATAATTAAGGTTATGATTAAAATTAATAACGATTAGTGGTCTAGGTTTTATAGAGATCTCATCAATACATCTCAGTTAATATCAATTTAGTGCTTCATTCTCTTTTACCTGTCTTCCACCCTTTATACCTAAAACCCCATAATTTCAACACAACAACCAAAAACTACAATGAGACAAAGGGTGGGCGGTACTTGTGAAAACAAGAATTTAGCAAACAAAGATTCACAATGTAAGCTCTTACACTGATAGACTGAAAAGGAAAACTAAACCGTACCTGATAACTTCGGCACTGAATTATTTGTGAAAAGTATCAATGGGGAAGGAGCTAGAAGGGGAATAAAGGGCTGTGGCTGTGTACTACTTGGAGGGATAGCAGGAGGCAGTGCATCAACCTTAGAAGTGATAGAAAACGAATATTTTGCGAACTTGATTGAAGAGCCGTGAGATTTGTTCATAACTGCGTACATGACAGGCAATTTTCAACTTAAGGAATTATGGTTGTGGAAGAATATATATTTCTAGAAGAAAAATGAAATACTCCTACATTGCCTAAGGCCTCAAAATAAGTAAACTCATTCATCATTAAGATATCAAACAAACACACTGCACTATTTTATAAAGTACATGCAGAAAATTTATACATCATGTCAACTTGAACACATTCAGTTCACTATTTCTGATACCTCATTGACATTCTACAATGCACAAGAAAAGAACATTGTCTTATAAAATTGTATCAAGCTTTCCTTTTTCACATCAATAATTAATGCACATTATTCTACTTGAGATGCTAGCACAACTCCATTGCTTATTGCAAATTCACTATCATATCTAACAGAAATTCAGCGACCAAAGACCATCAAGATGCAAACTTGAAAAGCTAAGTGACAAATTAAGAAATAAAGAGTTAAATTAGCAATCAAGGGTCATGCAGATATCTGCAATAATAAATACATACACAGAAGAAGAACAAGAAGAGAGACAGCAATTTGAAGAAGGAAACTGCGAGAGAGCAATAATCTCTTCATAGCTGCAGCTTTTCACCAACCAAAAAAATGAATAATAATCCCAAAGTGAACATTTAGAAGAAAGTTGCTCCTCACTTCAGAATCTCAAAACAGAAAAAGCTTCAATGCAACCAAAGATAGATAGATAGATAGAGAGAGAGAGAGAGAGAGAGAAGTGAGGTGCAAAGTGAAGAAAATGCAAGAAACCCCTTTTCTCTGTTTTTCACTAACAACTGAGTTCAGAGTTGAGAGTGAGAGAGAGAGCATTGCAACTTGCCAGGCATATTATCAGGGATGATCACGTGAGAGGCACCTGATAGATTGAATGCCATATGGAGAGGAGGTAGCTTGGTTAGTTAATCCCATGTTACCTGCTCTCTCAGCATCCACAAACAACTTCAACCGTCCGATGCTAGTAAGACCAACATCGCACCGTTCGATTCAAGAACCAAATCCAAACCCACATTTTAACAAGTCTTTCTATTCAATGCAAGTAATCATAAATAATTAATTAAATAGTATATTTTATACTATAATACATTATCAATTGTATTCATAATATTTCCATTTCTTTTTTTAATATAAAAATAGATTTTAATAAACATGCATTAAGACTTAAGAGTGCTTGTTGATTAAATAATCAAATTCGTCCATAAAAATGTAAAATATAAACAAATTAATTTTTAGAAAATAAAAAATTCAAATATGATAAATTAGTCTTTTATATAATTTAATAATAAATTAATCATAAACTTTATTATTTAATAATAAAGTAGTTTCACATATTTAACAATAAACTAAATTTATATTTTTATTTTTTACGGATCAATTTATCACTGCATTATATTTTTGAAGAAGAATTTAATTATTTATCTTATTTTTATTAATCAACTATCATAACTCAAATCTTTTATGCAAACTTTTGAATTCAAATTTCATAAATAAAATAAAAATAATATAAAAAAATTTTACTAAAAAATGTCAACTAAATTTCTTAATAAAAACTAAATAATACATATTTTATATATATTTATAACATGATAATTAAAAAAATTGAAATTATTTCTAATATGACTTATAAAATAATTATTTTAAAAATAAATGAACTTTACACATGTTGAATTACAATTAATTATATAAAAAAATTTACACTTATGCATGCATTATTTATTTATGAAAATAAGAGTTTTAAATTTAAAATATACTAAATAAAATTTACGAAGGAATTTATTTTAAATAAATAAATACTTTATATTTTATATATTATTATAATTATTATTATTATTATTATTATTATTTTGAAAGAGTCAAATTCAATGCATTATATGTGAATTTATGGTAAAAAGAAAACGTAAATTAATATATTGTATAATTTAAAAACTATATATATAACTATATTAAGACGTGAGATGTAAGTTGGCCTAGTTATACTCACAATCTTTACGAGCACTGGATAAGACTTCAAATTCCACTATTTGTGACCTTCATGAAAAACATTATATATGGACCCATTAATCATTTAATTTCCATCAACCTTCATTCTCCCATTTCATTAATCATTAAGGATTATTAGCGCCATTTATGGCATATGCGAGAGCTGTTACTGTTATTGGCTTTGGCAAGCATGCATAAAATGGGACGATACAATAATAAAGTATTATTTTTTGTGTTCACATTTAACCACAATATATATATACACTCGAACCTTATACTTTAAATATATTTTTTTTTATAAATTAATAAAATAATATTATTATTTTAAAACACAAGATTGAGTATAAAATAATGAATAAAGTATTAATTAAAATATAATAATCTATATCTATTAAAAAAATCAAATACTTGTCAAAACTTAATTATAAAATATAATAAAAAGTAAAATTAATTGACACCAAATGTTAAAATTACATCTGCAGTAACTTTTTATAGGTTCTTGGTGAGCAAAATTTGCCTTAATTAATTTTGCTTGAAACCAAGGTTTTCTATCTTTGATAAAATTCAAATTGTTGGAGATCTCATATCAATTAATAATATAATTAAATTATAATACATAAATAAGATAATTTTCACTTGATAAATCAGTTTTGTAAAATTAAATTAAACTCATAACTCATTTTAATATGTATTAAAGTCTCTTCTAATGAGATTTGTTGAATCTATTGAATCATTCGTTGTTGGATTGTTATTGAACCACTAACATATATTCATTCATGCAAATTTCACACTTAAAGGTGTTCAATCTCAATGTAAAGCTCTCATGACTCACATTCTAAGAGAACTTGCCTAGAAGCTACTAATAAACTAAAATTTCACACTCGCCAAAGATGAAACAATCTCAAGTTGGAAGCATAGTACTTGTCTCCCAATTACTATATATCGAGCTACAAGGATCCAACAATTCGTGTGAAACTATAATGGTAGTTATCCCATGTGAAGAGATACCCCCCATCTTTGCCGGCATTTGCTACTATTTCTACACGTTAAGACCCTTAAACGTACAGATCAACAACTCTAATACTAAATGGGGCCAAATACAGTGATTTGAAAATAAATGGTGTTCCGAGGCTGAAGATGTCTTGTGCTATGTATAACCTAGCTTCACTATCCTTCGTGAAGATTTCATTGCCTTATCCAGGGAACATAAATTTGTTTTGACTCTTAAAATGTGCCCACATTCATTGTAGGTAACCACAATACATGAATTTCCTTCTCAATTTGCTTAGGTTAGAATGAAACTTACGTTTCAAGGGTTAGACTAGTTTTGCTTTTCTTTACGCTAGTTCAAAAATTTTTAATTAATAATGCAACATTTGTGCATTAATTTTAACTTGGGAGGGTCTAAATTCGTTCCAAGTAATAATAATGAGGTTTGAATTTGCATAAAAGAATAAGCCAATAAGGTGCTCCTCGTTGTAAAGTCAGCTGAAGGTGGATTAAAATATAAGTACAGTATGGTTAAGGTGTGCTCATTGAAAAACATATATACAATATCCAAAACAATAGTTTTTCTTCATTTGTTTTGTTCGTTAATTTATTGTATTGGGTGGAATTGAAATACAATTGTTATGGACAGGAATTGAAAACATGGTTGACCATTTTTAATTGGGTGCAACATATTGGCCTCAACTTTAGTGTGGGGGACACAAGAATTAAAGTGCAAGCTATCATATTGATATTTTTCACCCAAAAGAAAAAAGTATCCTATTGATACTTTTAACGTTTTTGTGTGGTGTTCCCATCAGCCTTACTGCTCAATGAGATGTATTGTTTTTGCATTTGCTCTCTTTCTACCACCATGTTAATTATAAATAAAATGGTTCATTGTCAGAATTTATTTTATGCATTGTGAGAAATTAGAAAACAGTAAATTTCGTCATCCCCTTTTTATGTAATGTGGAGTCGATTATGTATAAAATAATAAATAAATAAAACATCTTTAAGTTTAAAGAAAACAACAAAGAAGAGTACTCTGAATGGTCTGATATTTTAGGGGGAAAAGTAACGTTTTAAAAAAATGTTAAAACTAACGAAGATTTTGCAATACCACTTGAGAAGAACCAAGTTTAGCGCTTTTTGAGCAGTGATTTGGGGGCATCAACGTCGACCTTATTAACACTTTAATTGGAACTTTGCAGGATTAAATATAATTGGCCTATTCCTATGTTCTGTTGGGAAAACGACGTAATAAAAGTTCAAACGTTACTTTCCTAAAAAGTAAGATTCAATTATTATTAGTAACAGAACTACTATTTGACATTAATTTTCATGTATTCTTAATAAACTGTTAATCAATTAAAATTATTCTAAAAACAACTTATTAAATCACTATTATAAAAAGAAAATAGTTCTTTTCATACATAACAGTTATACCATATATAATTGTATACATAACAATTTTAAAAAAATTATTTGGTAAATTCTCAAATCTCAAATAAAATATTTTCATTTGTAACTTCTCTGATACTATATTTGATTCCCATAAATCAAAATAAATAAATGAATCCAACTTTTTTATATATATGATCAGAAAACATGAGTAAGCTTAAGGTAACAGACGCGTCTCAACTAGCTAGTAAAATATTCATTTCATGTAGTATGAAACAAAGGAAAAAGCATGCATATTAATAATTGATGGTGATGAAGATAACAAGCAATAGAATCCCCACTTTGTTTATCTCCTCTACCCGGCGCAACAACCGGATACCCCCATGTGCTTTTCTCTTCCCCCATTCTCTATTTATAACACACTTTTGATAGCCTCTCTCACATGTCTTGTTCTTTGTTAAGTTAAATATTAATGCTAAAATTTTTCAATATTGTTAACATGGGAAACTGTTTGAGGAACAACAAAATATCATCACAAGATCATGAGAACTATGAAGAAGACCCAGTGATTGATGCAAAGGTTGAGAAGGTAAAGGCACTTTCATTGTCCAAGTTGGAAGAAGCACCAAGGATGGATCAACAAGGCATGAAGAAGAAGGTGAGGTTCAAGATGCAAAATGATGATAGTACTTACGAAGGTGAGAGAGGAAGTGAGGGTAATTCTAGAAGTGTGAGGATTAGAGTGGTGATGACTCAAGAAGAGTTGAAAAGGATGATGAGGTGCAAGGATGAACACACTTCATTGGAGCAATTATTACATGCTGTGAAGTTGAGAGGAGGAAAAATTTCAGAGGTTGCTGAATTTGATGATGATCAGGGACTGAATTCTTCTTGGAAGCCATCTTTAGACAGTATTCCAGAGGATCACTAGCTTGATAAATTTATAAAGTAGCATTTTTTGTTAGCAATCCAACAGTGTTAACTATGACACTTTTTTTTTTTTTTTTAATTTGATGTATTGAACTCCGCATCAATGATGTAGTTACAATGTTACTTGATAATAGAAATCTGGTGTTTATAAGCTTGTGAATTTTGATGGGTTTATTCATGAAAAAGACTAATTTTGTTGGGATGAGGCATTAAGAAATAGGAGCCATGATATTATACAATTTTCTGCCCTCGGAAAAGTTTTATTTTATTTTAATACAATCGTAACTCTTAGATTTTTATGTTTAGCTCAAGAAAAATATTGATAATCATCGGCTCCATTTGTGGGTGGATTGGAGTGGAAGGAGACGAGAGATAGAGAGAAGTGATATATGTGATAAGGGATGTGATGAAAAATATAGAGAAATAAAAGAGAAACATAAGATGAAAAGGTGATAATCAAAATTTTAATCTTAATTCAATTATAAAAAGTTAGTTTGTGAGAAGAGAGGTGTTCTCTAACATCTCAAAATAATACCGAGAACAACAGATTTGGTTAATCGAGATTTCGAAACTGAAATTTCTCCTTATGGTACTATTTCACTATCAAGTCACGTAAGAGTATTTAGTCTTGTAAGTGGTCTTTATTCCACATCTAGAAGTTCATTTACTCATAAATTTAGACAAAAATGAAATTGTGATCCTCATGTCATGGATAGTTCCCGGATCTATCATCTATGCTTATTTTCAACTCCTCAAAGCATTTTATCGATCTTTTTTTTAGTTGTTGAATCTCTCTTTGATTAATCAATGTGTGAAATTTTGAATTCTCATTCCTAATGAACCAAAATAATCCTTGGATTGATAAGAAGATCATTTCATTTGGCTAAAACCCATTACTTGAATGAAACTAGATCCTATGGAATCATATTTAATATTTGATGATAATTCCGTATCTTGCTAAAAAATCGATCCTTGTTTACTAATCACACATTGTCTAACTAAATCTAATTTTCTCTCGACATGTTGTTCCTCAAAAATTTTGATTCGTGCATACTCTTCCCCCAAATAACGAAGAGATCTTGACAGAATTGTCACATATGAAATTAAGCACAATTTTACAAAGAAATAGTCTGTTTGTTTCTTGAAAAAAAAGATAAAAATATATTCAATATCATTTGATTGAAAAATTGGTTCAGTCCCTTATTATTCGAAAAAACCTTCCACTTCCTTTAATATTTTTTCACATAAAGCAAACCTAGATAATAAATCCTTTCAAAATAAGAAACCTTTGTATCTTAATATATGTATTTAATTTATTCAAAGCTATTATATAATTATATTTTCATCAAGTTATTACTATATATGAAATTTTCAACATATACATCAAACATAAAGTTTATCAAATTAGACGTCTATAACTACTGATTCAATAACAACTGGATATCAATCGAACAATTGATCCAACAATTATTAAAATAAGTTTTGTCCAAATAATATTATGTCTTGCATGTAAAGTGAGAATTATTCTACTCATATATAATTTTAGCTATATCACTGCTTAATGTAACTATCAACAAACACATGATTGATGATTCTGCCTAAAGATGACGAAAAGCATTTTTTTAATAAGAAAGGGTCATCATAATTCTGCAAATAATTATGTTCCATTGCTATTAATGAAAGTAACTTTTAGTTGATGTCGGATTGAAAAAATGGGTCAGTATATTCCCCTAATCTCTCTATCATTGGCATTGGCATTGGAATAGCAAAAAAATCGGTTATCTCCTTTATGCCTCATTCCCTCTTGTTCTAATAAAAACATCACACCTCAATAAGTAACAATAATACCAATACCAATAGAAACAAACAAGAAAAAAATGTCATTTTCAACCGCATGTCATTTTTCTCTGTTGAGGACAGACAAGGAAACCAAATAAGTAATAACTGTTTAGTATGAGTAGTGGGCAGTGAAATTGGAAAAAAAAACCTTGGTTATACGTATTTAATAGTACAAATGCAAGCAGAGTTCATGTCAATCTTAATATTGTTCAATCAAAATCAACGCATTGATGGAAAAGGTACTATTATTTTCAGGTGTATCCAAAGGTAGTTAATTGGACTGCAACTAACAACGTATACGGTCTGCTTAAATCCTAACTCTTTCTAACAACTTTATAAGTTACAAGCTGGTACTATAAAAATAAGGTTACGGGCAAGGACACTGTTTGAAGAATTAATAAATTAAAAAAACTTCCTTCATTGGGAAACATTAATAACATTTTATTTTCCTATATTCCTTACCTAACTTTTATTGGTTAGTATTTGCTTATAAACAATTCGTAACTTCTATTCTGAAAATCCAACATATTCATCCTTCTCCATAGACATAATTAAGAAGCAAGACAAGTATATGAGTAATTTATATTTTTGGGAATCAATTATTCTTGAAAATATTTTTATAAAACTTGTATCAAAAATATGAAAATGTAATATTTTCATGTTCACTTTTACTTAAATCTTTCTTCTTTTTTTGCACAGCAAACCACTTATATTATTATTAATTAGTATGATACTTGACCCAAGTTGTGCAAAGATCTTTGCATGTACAAAAAAGTATATATGAGAATTAGAACATAATAACCTAAGCCCGTTAATTCTCTACAACTCAGAGAATATACCATTTGGGTTATTTTTTATTAAATCGGAAAATCAAATAAAATTAATAAAGATAGGCAAAACAGGTACTCTGGTACCAGTTACAAATAAGCCTACGGTTATAACATATTTGCAGCCAAGAGAGGTGAAAATATATCATTTGGGTTATTGATAAAAGCGACCCATCCAATTTAATCCCACTCCTCAATGCAGCGTGCAACATCTATACTGCACACTTATAATGATGGATCAAAACCATTTATACAAGCCCTGAACTAGGGCCATGCATTATACCGAACAGCATCCATAACAACTTCCATAGTCACATGAAGCATTGTACTCAAATCTTTCTTGATTTCTTGAAACAAACACTTCCATATATATCTAAAAAGTTAATCAATATAAAATTTTATAAAATTAATTTTGTATGTTATTATTATAATAATGATTAATGGTAATTAATATAAAATTGTGTAAAATTAGTTGTATACGTTATTTTATTGTACTTATTAAAGTCATAACTAGTATAAAATTGTGTAAAATTAATTATATGTTTATTGTTATTACAATAACAATTAAGACTATCATCATTTAATATAAAAATTAGTTTTAATTTTGTGTGTAAAAATAATTTTTTTAAAATTATTATTTATTAAAAGTTAAACATTTAAACAATTATAAAAAAAAAAGAAAAAAAATTCAAATCCCTTTATAAGGTTTATGGATCCGTCACTTCCATTGTCATTAACTTAATTTTCCAGGAATAATGCAAGTAATCCTAAAAGAAACATGACCATCAATATTAATAATTGGTATTACCAGTGGGGTCAAGGGAATTTTACTTTCGTTGATCAAAATGCAAGTCATGGAAAACTAAATTATTGATTGAGCACACACAGAGGGTACCCCAAATGCTGATGGGTTAGTTTCACAAAAAGTAGAAAACACATTCTGGGAAGGACAAAAAAATAATTAATAGTAATAATAATTGACATTGATTGCTGCCTGCAGCAACTTATGAGTGACGTGTATGCAAGTTTGATAGTAGCATACAGAAAATGCTTCTATTTCTATATCATTATGAAATTATACCTAGAGTATAAGAGACCATCGAGAATGTTTCGACAGTACAGCATGAGTTATTGAGGATATAAATAACGACAGTTATATCCTACACCTCCTAAATGGCATCCTGCACTCCCAATTTTTGTATATTCCAAAACTACCCTTTTATGTAAGCACCTCTCAGTATATTATACCTTTTTCTTCCTCCTCACCATTCCTCCTCGTTGAAACTCCAAGAGCTTCCTCTTCACGATCACGAGCTTCCTTCGCATTGAAACTCCAAGAGTTTTCTCTCCATCTCTGCTGTATGCAACGATTCTATTTTGGAATAGTCATTCCGAAACATGTGTTCCAGAATGGATTTTTTGGAATACCATTCCAAAACAGGAATTTCGGAATAGATAATCCGAAACAACTATTTCGAAATAGGCAATTCAGAACAGCTATTCCGGAATGTCTGTTCTGAAAAGGGAATTCCAAAATGCAAATTCATCCCCACCAAAAACCAACCCGAACCCCATAGAACCCAAACCCAACCCCGCACCATAAAGAAAGGAACTTACATTCAATGATGTCATGACGATGGCACAGGGGTGGGGGGAGGAGGAAGGAGGATCCGCATCGTCATGATGAGGGTGCAAGCAGAGGAAGGGAGCAGTCGTTGTCACGAGTGGGAGGTGTTAGGTATATGAAGGAGGGAGGTGTTAGGGTTGGGGAAGGAGATGCTAATTTAGTAATTTCAAACGAAAACGGAGGTGCAGGATTCGAATTCCCTAAATTACATGAAGTTTTGAAAAGAAAAGGCTTTGTAACGATCCATAGAATATATTAGAAAAAGAAAATATGTAAATAGTAAATGAGATTTATTTTGACACATGGTTATTATGAAGATTTTTATATTGTCAAATTAATTAGAATTTACTTTAGATAATTTTAAAGTAATTATTATAAAATTTAATAACTAATTAGAATTTAATTTAGATATTTTAAAAGTAATTATTATTATTATATATATATAATTATCATAAAAGTTAATAATTTTTAATTATACAAAAATAACAATTTATGATTAAATAATAATATAAAAAATTCATCATATTGTTATATTCTAATTAAATTCATAGTAAAGAATTCTTTCATAAACACAATACTAATTTAATATAACTAATTTATTTAACATTCATCTCAAATGATCTCAGATAATTTTAGATAACGATGATTAAAATAGTAAAAAAAAAATACAACTATACGAATCAAAATGATAATTAAATCTACTGTCATAAATTACAAGAAGTTCAATTTCTTTCTAAATTTTCTACCTAAACATATTTCACCACGGAATCACAAGCAGCAACATCAATGTACAAAGCAGAGATTTTGCAGGAGTGTAGAGACATTTTGAGGCATAAACATAACACTTAGTTGATACACACCAAAAGAATAGGAAACACTATTGCACATAGCCTTTATAGATTGGCTTTTTCTTCTCGTGATTCAGTTTGGATTGAGGAAGTTCCTCGAAATTAAAACTCTTGTAGACCTTGATTTAATGACTGTTTTAGCCTCTTCTGAATGAATTTGGGTCTTAACTTAAAAAAAAAAAAAAAAAAAAAAAACATATTTCACCATTAAGCATTTTAAATTCTCTTTAAAAAAAAGACTTACCCCCATAAAGTTCCTCATCCAAACACAACGTAAGGGCTTTTGATTGCCTTTGACTATGAGAGACAGGAGTTTCTTTATCTCCACAATTAAATTGGTCGCCGTGTAAGTTTGCTTTCCCCTTATTCTACTTTTAGAATTTATTTTTTTTTTGTTAAAATTCCACTTTTAGAATCTTGAGATTGTAAAAGCCCATTGTGGGGGATTTAGGCTAGGCTTAAAATCATCATTTGCTGTTGAGGCTTTTTTGTCTTCATTTTACTGTTATTTCTCCTTAGTGGTTCATGCCTTAAAAAATGTTCCCCTCACCCTAACTACCAAAATTATTTTATTCAAATCTCTAATGTGTTTTCCACTACCCCTAGTTTACTTTATATTTCATTCATATTACATCCGATAAAAAAAATGAATAATGCCTTGAATCTTACAAGTGATAATGTATTTAAAGAGTCACCAAATCTCAAATGCATTTATTAAATGCAACAGTTACTTGCATGCAATTTGAGAGGGCTGCAAGAAAGCATGATGGAATGTCAGGTGCAAAATACTCCTTAAGCTGTGCCACAATTGTAATTATTAACCGATAATACATAACTACAATAAAGCAAATTCACATTTCTAAATGAAGTTCCTTATGACTGACAGACATATGGAAGTATGCCTCCAAGGTCGAATTATGCAACGTTCCACCTGAAAATACATGTTATACATGTGTAAGAAAAATTGTCCTCAAGCATATTTTTTGAAAAGCTAAATATGACTCAACCCCAAGCAAACCCTGATTTACAGAGCACACCTGGCGCTAATAATTGCAACAGTAAAAAACTAAACATGAATCGAAGAGCAACGTAGATTACCTCAGGTTCAAACGTAAAGTTCAGGTGTCAGTTGCTGATTCAAATCATAAGAATAAATGACGAATTGCACTATAAAGATGATAGGACACGGCTAAGGCAGAAATCTCCATGACAAGTAGGTTGAGTTTTGATGAATAAAATATGAACTGGTAGAAAGAGTCATAGGTGAGGCTAACCAAACCCAACTTCATATAGATCATATAAAAAATCAAAATGACACCGGCTAGGAAAGCTCCAGCAATTCTATTGAAAATTGAGAGGGTCGAAGAAAGTTGGGGCTGATAAAGAGGAAGATGAGGAGATAACGGACGAAAACCAGATGGGTTTGTCTCACCGGTTTTACTTGGGATGTCACTCATAAAACGTTTATGACCAATCATTCCCAATGTGCCAGCTTCCATACTTCTCTCAAAACTTCTAGCCATCACAGTATTGACTCCCTAATGAATGAAAATATGATCAGCCAAGTAACAGAAGCCAAATAGGCTCAACTCAACCACAGATAACTTATAATATAGGAACTCACCAATAGCATTGGACCCTGTGCAGCCCAAACTCTAGAGACATATCTAGCTCCAGCCAGCACATTGGAGTTCAGTCCAGAAGCTTTGTACCTCTGACAAAGGAGAACAATTCCACAGGATTTAGAAACTAAAAAGAGCCAAATTAATGATTGTGTACCACACTTTCAGGCATAATGATATGCACCAGTTCAATTTTTTTCTATTATAGAAAAAAGATAAGAAACAAAAAAATTGTATTTGGGGCAAGATTAGACTCTGGATTTACATCCACAATTATACCTTCAATGTGTCCTCAAAAGAGGAAGAACCAGTACCACTAAACCTAAAGATAACAAACAGTTCACAGCTCCATATGTCCTTGGCAAAACATCATGTTTTGCAATGCTTGCAATAAGAAATCACTATAATAAGCCCAAATAAGAAAGACTTGATAGTTGATACACACACAGAAGAAAAGGTGTGGAAATCTGGTTCCAGCTGACTGTTCGGATTATTATCTGATTCCTATTTTTATTAGATAATAATTCTGTAAATCATATCACATCGGTTTAGGTAATTTACATTTAAAAGTTGTTGATCACTTAAGTTTAGGCAGTCTAGACTGCCTAGTGTCTAGCCCTGTTGAGGAGAGAAAATTTCTCCTTCCTTTTCTAGCTCTTAATTCCCTTGACACAGCTTGCTATTTATTGGCAACTATTTAGTCCAAATACAATCATCAATAGAACAACAAAAACCTTTGTCCACAAAATCTACAAAAAGAAATCACAACCTAGTTAAGAGCATCATGCAGAAGGTTTAGCAAAATATTATTTTATCAATGATGGCAACAATCATAGTTATCAGTCCACATAGCAGTGTGCAGTGGCTACCCCCAAAAACATTATAATGGGATAGCAGATATCAGGAAACTGCTACAGCAAAATTATAAAGAATTATATTACATGTATAAAAATGCTCAAAAAATTAAAAATACTCAATTATAGACATAATAAAAAATTACAGGGCAGAAGAGAACACAAGAACAACTAAAATCAAATATGAAAAACGTGTAAAATCCCAACAGTCACAATCTTGGATATAGAACAGAGAGGCATAGAGCACCATAAGAGAACAGCGCATTGCCACAGAAGCCATGATTGGCAGGAAACCAGACAATGTCACCAGAGAATTTTGGAGACAGCACCAGAAAACAGTGGATGTGGGTGTTCACTCAGCCAAAGAGCTGACAAAGTGAAAAGATTCAATGAAAAATAGGGTTTCATTTTGAACCATTTGATTCAATTACTGGGGAGGGGGATGTTGATACTATTGACCACCAACCAAACACCCCTGAATGACACAGTTAATAGTTTTGAAGGACAAACAGAGTTTTTCATCCCACTTACAAGTTGCATCCACTATTGAAGTATTAATGCCATGAAAAGTTGAAAACTCATTATTTCAAGCATGATAGCAACTATAGTATTGCAATTGCACAGGATTAACTACTATGACAACAAGTAGCAATCAGCATTTATTGCTCAGAACCACATATAAGATAATAAGCATAACATACAAGAAAAAAATGTCTAGGGGGCCAAAACCCCAACGAATAGGTATGAAGTAAATTAGTTTTGAAATTCAAAGTTTGGTTATCACTCAAAAATTGAAGGACCCGTTCTAATATCATAGTAGAAACTAGCTCAAAATAAACCTGTCATGAAGTTGCTTTCTACCAGCAATTTAAATCAAAGTAACATGTCTACCTTTCTCTCTCTCTCTCTCTTACAATTTCAATTTTCAAATTCATATTTGTCATTAATCCAATCAAATTTCAGATTTAAAATTTTGCCAAACCTCCCCAAAAGTTATGATAGTAACCAGAACTAGTGGACAACTAAACAACTACAGCAACAAACTTCAACTTCTGAATCTAAAGTACTTCATATGCATGACCAGAACCCATTAGTCTTATATCAACTTGAGAACATTTCAGCAGCTACAAAGTAAAGAGGGAGCAAAATGGTTACATCTAATCAGACTAATCTAAATAAATCAAAGTTGCAGCAGGAAAGACAACTTCTCTTAGGACCTATTTGGATAAAAATGAAATAAGTGTCTCCATAAAAGCTAAAATTAACTTATGCATAAGTTAATTTGTCGAAGCTCTCTCCTATTAACTTCTCTAAAAAATGATTTTTAACTTATGGCAACTTTACAAAAGTAACTTTACACAAGCAATTACTACAAGTTAAAGGTACATAAAACAATATTTGAAATCTCTTTATCAGTGACTTCAGAGGGAACAAAAAGCTCAAGCAAGCGACACGAGAAAGACGCATACCGGAGAATTGGTCGCATCAGAATCACTGCCAAGCTTATTCGCGGGAACTTTGGGAAGACCGGTCAAGTTTCCACCGGAAGCGTTTTCCTTCGCTGAAACGGCATTAGCATCAAAAGAAACGACCAAATAAGAACCAAAAAAAAAAAAATCTCAGCTCCAGCTATAAGAAACAAATTTAAGCTCGTACAGCAAACACAAATGACACGATTCCACCAAATCTACGAAACGCGAATAAGAAAATCCTCAATTAGAAAAAATTCGCGTGATTATTACCGATAATCTATTTATTTCGGTTTCCTCAATTTACGTCGTCATCAGAACGGAAATTAAATAAATAAAAAAAGGAAAATATCTTAACGGATTTGATGAGATAAAAAGCAACGAATAAACGAATTGAAAAAAGAAAGAAAAAAAAAGTGAGGGGTAAAGGTGAAGCACCGAAAGGCATGGTGGCGGTGTTGCGGTGGAAGAGATCGGGGAGGGGAGAGATGGCTTCGATCTGAGGGCGAGGGAGAGAGGGGAAGGTTCTAGAAAGAGAAGAAGAGGAAGAGGAAGAGAGGAGCTTAGATTTGGTGGATCGGAGGAGCCACGACATGGTGGTGGTGATCGACGGAGATTGGAGGAATACTAAGGACTAACTAGCGGGACGAGAGAAGAGAAAGCGACTAGTGAGATCGAGTGGGGGGGTGAAGTTGGTGATTTTTCTGGGGCGTGTGGAGAACCAACGGGAACAGTGGTCAAAATATCACACTTTTTAAAATTATTTGTCAATCTGCCACACCATCGAAACAAATTGTGGATATGTCACATGGGCTAATTCGCAGGACCATTAGGCGAATTAGGTGCATTAGCTGGCGACCCTTTTTTGCCACGTGGCAATCCATAATTGGTTACCTATTTTGGTAGACAGATCAGCGAATTAGGTGTTGATCGGGCAATGTCTGATTGGACAGGACAGGACACGTGGCAATTGGATACATAATTTGCCATGGCTTGTAGCGATTTAGGTAATATTTGATAAAAATTTTACTGAATAAAAATAAAATTTAAAGATTTAATAAAAAAAAACAATAAAAGATTTGATTCAGTAAAAAAAAAATGAAAAGATTTAATAAAAATATGAGGAATGCACGGTTCAGATGTGAGGTAAAGTTGCATGCGGATCGATGACATGGATGAGAAATTAGATTTTGAAAAGAAAAAAGTGGCTCATGTCTTTGGCGCCTATGCCAATTTGGACTTTCAAGCCCACCGAATTCTATGCCCAATGCCACGATTAAATTATTTGAACAGTAGTGCTTTCTAAGTTAATAAGTGTGTATATTTCAGTGTGAAATTATCCAACAAAAATGAATCTTCATATGAAAGTGGCAATAATTGCTTTGGAAAAGTGTGATATTTCAGTGCAATGGATTTAATGCATATTCAAATCCTAAATTTGTGAGTACACCGGAAAACATATTCAAACTGCAATTCAATCTGTTGGAGAAAGGTATAGCGAATAGACGGAATGAGTATATCATTTTTTTTATATATATAAATTATACTTGCACTCCATATATTTGTATCAACTTTACCTCATATTTTTATTAAATCTTTTCATTTTTTTTACTAAATCAAATCTTTTATTGTTTTTTATTAAATCTTTAAATTTTATTTTTATTCAGTAAAATTTTTATCAAATATTACCTAATTCGCTATAAGCCATGGCAAATTATGTATCCAATTGACACGTGTCCTGTCCTGTCCAATCAGACATTGCCTGGTCAGCACCTAATTCGCTGACCTGTCTACCAAAATAGGTAACCAATTATGGATTGCCACGTGGCAAAAAAGGGCCGCCAGCTAATGCACCTAATTCGCCTAATGGTCCTGCGAATTAGTCCATGTGGCATATGCACAATTTGTTTCGGTGGTGTGGCAAATTGACAAATAATTTTAAAAAGTGTGGTATTTTGACCACTATTCCGAACCAACGTGAACTAGGGCTACGTGCCACGTCACCATGCTCTCATTTTTTTTTTTACAAGCAACACTTTTTTCATCTTTCTTTCTTGTCAGTGTGTGAACCAGAGGTGAAAAATGAGATAAATGAATTTTAAAATAATGAAATTTACATTTTTACACCTGATTTGGATTTAAAATTTTCATTTTCTTTTCATTTCTTTTCCTTTTTAGATAAACCATACTTCAACAAATTATACATAAGAGTGAGAAAAAAGACATAAATTTAAAATTGAAATATAATACTACATGGTAGGGTGGAGAAAAAAATAAACACAAGATAATGTTGTATTAAATTGTTTATGTTTATCACATCTCTAATATATGAATTAAAAATATATATATATATATATATATATATATATATATAATGAATGAATGCATAATAATAGATTTATGAATAGGTGAATTCAAATATTTATTAAAGCCATCATTGAAGGGGATAATCTTTATCCCAATCCTTAATAATACAAGTATATTTAAAATTCGTGTTATATAATCAGTTTGTTATTATTTATAAGATTCAATTATTTAATTTATTATGATTAAAAGAGTAATTAATTTACGTTAATAACAACATATTTATTCTATAAAAAATTATCTATTTTTAAAACTACTCATGTCATTAATATTCTTCTCTTGTGAACTAGTTTATAAAAAAATTTATCTTTTTTGCCTTTCTATTTTGTAAAAATTTAACTATAAAATAAAATTAGTTGTTAAATTAAATAATATTTCAATTTATAATAAAATTACATTTATTAATATTAAAACTAACATGGCATAAATTAAATTTTTTAATATAAGTGACATTTACTGTAAAGAAAAAATAAAAAATACATGAATCATCGAGTCACAATGACCCATCCGTTTCATAAGATACTGAGTCAAATCGGGTCATACGTAATATTGCATGATCAATTTATTTAACAGTTCGAATTGATTAATGTCTAATTCCTTGAACTAATAGGTCGAATCAACCAAGTCGAATTTGATTACTATTGTATAAGGTGTGCAATCATCCATACAAGTTAATCTTTATAATAACAACTATAAAATAACATAAGCTTCCTCAAATTCCTTAGCATATTAATCACTATAAAGTATAATATGAGGTAATATGCTTCTTAAGGCAATTTTAAATTTTGCCATAGTTTTACCTTAAAACTCAATTTGACACTGAAAAAATGAGTTGCTTTTACAAATTTAGTTCACAAAATGAAAGTATTCAAACTTAAATTCTAACCTTTGATTCAAACTTAATCTTATTCTATTCTCTACGTATTGTTCTACTCTACTCAGCTTTCATTGAATATCCAAGCGGAAGCCTTGAAAAGAGAGAAATTTTTACTACCTTAAACACTGTACTTAGCAGACCGAGTGCCGCGCGCAATTGGCAGGGTTCACACTTCACGTCGGCTTTACACAATTGTCGCCATTTTCAAGGGGCTGAGTTATAGCACAATCAAATGAATCACTGTTTACTGGTCTGGTCTAATAATTAACAAACTAGAAGAAATGTCAAAATCTCCCTCTAAAAAAGGGGATCTTTTTCCTATCTCTGGGAAAATTATTCTCACATTTTACAACTTTAAAAGCATACGGGGACAATGACCTTGGAATTTTCCATCGACAATGGCCTTCACTGCTTAATGAGGTTCCTTATGACATATGGAAGTATGCCTCCGTGGTTGAAGTAAGCAAGTTCAACCTGAAAACACGAAAGTGTTATGTTACGCACTAATGAAGATATAAGGTTGCACTAATGAAGATATAAGGTTGATTAGATGGTTGAGAGAAGGAGATGGAAGAAAACCGCTGGTTCGATTTTTCCTACTAACAAAAATTAATAATTAATATTTGCCGATAAATAAAATGTTGCGCACTAATCCAAAGGTTATCACGGGAGCAAGTAGCTTTAGTAAGCAACCATGATAAAAAGTTCTAAAAAGAGATCAAATGAAAAGCTTAAATTACCTCAGTGTCAAAGCGTACTGTGCAGGTGAAAGATTTTCCATTATCGGTTGTGACTGTCACATCTTGCCCAGGCCTAATCTCACTGATTTTACATGGTAGGTCAATTGAATAACGTTCATGACCAGTTAATCCCAATGTGTCCGCATCCTCACCGGGTTTGAAGCAAAGAGGAATGATACCCATTCCTACCAAGTTACTACGATGAATTCTCTCGAAACTCTTGGCTATCACAGCTTTGACTCCCTATTATTGAAATGCAATTGTCATCAGCCACCAGGAATATTAACCATTATGCTTTAAGAAAGAAAATAGGAAATTCAATTTAATTGCAAGTTATTATTATATATAAAGGAACTCACCAGTAGCATTGGACCCTTGGCAGCCCAATCTCTAGAGCTTCCACTGCCATATTCAGCTCCAGCCAGCACAATGGTGTCTTGCCCAGAAGCCTTGTATCTCTGCCATGAGAGAACAACTCCAGGGAATTAGAAACTCAAACAGAGCTAAAATTAACGATGGTCAATGGGATTCACTAATTCTCTTTTTTAGAAAAAGAGAGAGAAGAAAAAATGGAATTATATTTAATGCATAAAACGCAGAGGATTTAGATTTTAGAGCCACAATAACGCCCTCCACCAGGTCATTAAAGGATTGCTACCAAATCACGAGATAATGTTCAGATGCCCTAGTCAGAATATCAAGCTTTGCAGTTCTTATAACTAGAAGTCTCTGTTATCTATTGGAACAAGCAAGACCCGATGGTTGATACATGTATGAAAGTAAGCGAATTTCTTACAAGTGTAGTATTTTAAAAAAAAAATGTCAGAAAATCATTTTCTGCTAGTATTTTGAAAAAGTAGAAAATCATCATCACCAGAAAATATTTATAGAATACACTAATACAGTATGTTTTGCCATTGAAAAGGCTCAAAAGCAGTAAATAAAAACATGCCATATTTGAGTAGGACATAGGAGGACATAACTCACCGTTGCTGCATCAAACACGTAAAGCTTTTCCCCTGTTGGAATGTGAACTGTCTTTGGACCAACTTCCCCATCCAAGAGCTTGTTAACAAGGCGAATGTTGGCAAAAGTTCCTCTTGCCATCACCTCATCATTTCCACGACGACTTCCATAAGAATTGAAGTCCTTGCGTTCCACCCCATGCTCAACAAGGTATTTGGCAGCAGGACTGTCCTTGTGAATGCTTCCAGCTGGAGAAATATGATCAGTGGTTATACTGTCACCAAAATTCAGCAGGCAATACGCATCTTTTACACCATGAGGTCCAGGAGGATCCATCGTCATGTTCTTGAAGTATGGGGGTTCATGGATATATGTTGAGTTGGGATCCCATGAGTACAGAGTGTCAGCAGGAACTTGTAGTTGATTCCACATTGGGTTCCCTTTGGTAATAGCCTCATATGTGCTTCGGAACATGTCAGGCAACACACTGGATTGGACAACCTATAAATAAAAGTCACCCAAATTTAATTTTGCAATATATGACATTGTATATTTAGACTAAATTTTATGGTTAAAGGTGCTATTGATGTTGAAGCAAATTTGATAGTCCACACACTCCAAACCAGGTAGAGGATGGTGGCATGGGCAAATTGGTAGAGCAAATTAGTCAAGGGCCTTGGACTTGAAAGGTTTCCACTAGAAAGAATAAAGGGACACATGAAGGATCTCAATGAGGAAAGTTAGTTACAGAAATGGAAAGAGAGAGAAGGATAGGAGCTAGCAAAGCTAGTTATAGGGGGGGTGAGAATTTTGATGCAAATTTCAGCAAATGTGTGGGGTTGGACTTGATGGCAATTGGTGGATATTTTCTTGCATTTTTATTCATTACTCTTACTAGTATATCCTTCTAGTGTCCAAGAGGTATTCACTGTGTCTGTGGAAATTCCTTAGTTTCATAAATTAAAAAAAATCCAGAAGTTGAGTGTGCTTAGAATTATCAAAATTAGGTATCAATTACCTCAGCAATTTCTTCAGTAGATGGCCAGATATCCCTCAAGTAGACATTCTTTCCATCTTTCCCTGTCCCAATTGGCTCCTTCTCAAAGTCAATGTCAACCTGGAAATTTGACCCAAAGGTATATATGAAGGTTTTATTTTTTAAACTTAAATGTCATCATCATTTCAATAAAAATAAATAAAATAAGAATCTTCCAACTAAAGAAGGTTCTAATAATCCTTACGGTCAATAAATGAAAGAACATTTGAAAATTGAAAAAATATTAGTTCATGATATTACATTATCTGTCACTGTCAGGAAAAAATATATGAATACCAAATTTCATGGTCAGACACTTTTTTTACTACACAAAGTCAAAGACTAAAATATTAGGACCTATTTGATTTGAGAAAACAGGATTTTATTGTTTTCCATGCTTGTACAAATTTTTGAAAACATAAAACAAAGTGGCATTTTTTGCAATTATTTTGAAGAAAAATGAAAACAGAAAATGTTTTATCAAACCAAACAGGTCCTTAATGTTTCATATGCACACACGTGCAATTATTAGTGTATGTTTGAGTCCATAATTAGACTTCTGGATGAAAGTATCCGAAAAAGTTAGACTAAAGCCACCATATTTGTTATGAGTAAACTAGAAAGGATAGTACAAAGCATTTGTAATCTACTTGAGTCCAAATACATTACACATAGTCAAGTCAAGCATTCAGACATACAAATGAGGGGAGGGTTTAGACTGTTTTTTCCTTTTATTTTAGTGATCAGGCAGAACTCTGTTGGCTTTTATCATGTCTCATGCATCAAGCCACCTTAGTTGTGTTTTGTTTTTGCTAGTTTGTACTTACATCAGTACTACTTGTACTGTGTTGTTTCTTTTAATATATATATATATATATATATATATATATATATAATTATCTTTGCTGATAAAAAAAAAAAAAATACAAATGAGAATGATGCAGATTGTGTAACTAACTAACAGTCAATAGACTCAACAGCTTGTGATTAGCCTGCAATAATTTTATGATTAGTCTGCTTATTTATACTTACAAAGAATGAATCAAATAACTATTACCCTTTACAAAGAGAGAAGAAAATCGGATAATATTATAGAAAAAGAAAGAACCAAAAAACAAGTTATATACACATTACAATTATGAATTAGACATACATACCGTGCCAGCAAGAGCATAAGCAACAACTAGAGGAGGAGAGGCAAGGTAGTTAGCTCTTGTCAATGCATGTACTCGACCCTCAAAATTACGGTTCCCAGACAACACAGCAGCTGCTACAACGTCTGCATCATAACATACAAAAAAACGAAATCAACAAGGCAATATAAAGCAGAATATGTCTAGGAGACTAGAAGGGTATCTAAAGGTATAAAAAAGAAAGAAAAAAAAATATTTGAGGAAGCTAATATAAAGCAGTATGTCTAGGAGACTGGTAGGATATCTAAAAGTTATAATCAAGAAAATAATTATCTAAGAAAAGTAAGAGTTGCAGAGAAATCAGCTTCAGTTCAAGAAGTTGTATTTTGTTACAAAATATGACCATTTTCTGAGATGGCAGAAGCAACGGACTCATCCAGCTCTCCTGAATTGCCAATACATGTAGTACAGCCAAATCCAACAATATGAAAACCTTGTTCATTTAGATATTTTTGCAGTCCACTGCCAATAAAACAGAAACAAATACAAAATTAGAATATATTTTCCCAAATTTGTGCAGAGGGGAAGTGACTACATAATAATACAAATTATTGCATAAGAAGCACAAAATACCTCTGGAGTAGATATTTTGTAACAACTCCAGAGCCCGGAGCAAGACTTGTTTTAACCCAAGGCTTGACCTGGCAAAATAGTGAAAACAGCAAACAATTAGAATGAAGAAAAGGAACAATAAGTGAAAAAAGACACCAGAAGATAAGGACTTCATCCTGAAAAGGAGAGAAGTAGCACTGTTACAGTTTTTGATATTATTCTATAAGTGCCTAACCTGCAAACCCAGCTCATGAGCCTTTTTTGCAACAAGACCAGCACCAAGCATTACACTTGGGTTTGATGTATTTGTACAGCTTGTGATTGCAGCAATCACAACACTGCCATGCTTGAGCTCTGCTGGCTGCCCATGGAAATCAAATTTTGCAACTTTTCCTTGTGCCTCTTTTGGTATAGCATATCCCTGTATACGAAATGCAGTATCTTATATTTATGTAAGGTTCTCATCAGACAACAGTCAATGAAACATGGTTGATTACACTTCTGCATATTCAATTACAATGAAGAAAAAATGTCTTATACTGTGGGAGATCCCCTCCAGCCATTTACATGGATCTCCTAAACACTGATTTTGACATCATTGCTGCTGCTAAGTTCCCCAGAACAAAGTCTTGCAAAAATAGAAACATGAGTCATAGATAAGAATGAACGAGTCTTGACTTTTTCAAAGGCCAGAAAACATATCATGCATAAGTGGTCACTAATAGCTTGGTGCTCAAGCTAGTGAGAGCCACCAAAAGTTGATACATATAATGAACAGGTGAATGGAACAGAACTGATGTTGATGAAGACCCCAATATTAGTAAGATATCAACTGCTTCGGGCATTGAGTAAGTTGATGAAACATTATAAAAATGGGCCATGTATATTCTAAATTTTTTTCCAAATGATGTTAAACAATTAAAAAAAATTGAAAAAAGTGTCGATGTTTGATGGTTTTAGTTATTTTAACAAAATGATTTTAAGTTTGTGTGAGAAAACCATGTCAGAAGTAACAATTTCAACTATGAAAATCCATGTAAGCAACCATGGACAATGAAGCAATACTATTAGTTTGTCCATTACAGAAGACAAATATTGAAAGTGAGACTGAGAACCCAATTAGCATTTTATCACAAAAAAACAAATAGGTAGGAAATATCAATTTTTCTTACAAGTTACAACTATCAACAGTTAATTTCACATATAGACTACAGAATCAATTTTTCTTCTTATAAGACCAAAACATAAAAAACAAGGTTTTTTAATATCACAGTCTTACTAACCTTAAACCCAACTTTCTTATCAAGACAAGCATGCCAGTCGGCCTTCATTTCTTTCAAAGGTACCCGATCATGTGGTCTACAAAGAATATCGTTTAGTATGAATTATTACATTGTTAATAGGATAAAAGTTGAAATAAAACCTACATAGCAATACAGGGAAACACATGAAAGATACAGGATCTTACCTCTTTGGTCCTGAAATGCATGGTTCAACATCGGAAAGGTTTAACTCAAGATACGATGAATACACTCTGTCTTGTTGTGGCTGAATGTATTGAAAATAAATTAGCATTCTATACCTCCAACATATATGTATGCATATGTCATTTTGTTAAAAAGGATAAGTGTATAGGGCAATGGCATTCTACTAATATTACCTCATTATAGTCAACAAACAGTTTGTTTGCCCTGAGATAAGACTCTATCATGGCCACCTGTATCAAGACAAAATGAAGATCAATAGATCTATAAGCACTTCACATCAGAATATAATAAATGAGTTTGATATGTGGTACTTACAGTCTCATCACTTCTTCCTGTTAACTTGAGATACTGTAATGTAACATGATCCACAGGGAAGAAGCCCATGGTGGCACCATATTCAGGAGACATATTGGCAATAGTGGCCCTGTCAGCCAAAGATAATTCACCCATACCATCACCTAGAGAACAAAGCATATAACTATTAGTCAGCAAGGACAATTAGTGTAAGTTGTAAAAAGGAAGGAAAAAATATGCGACAGTAGGTCTCGAGAACTTAATTACCATAAAATTCAACAAATTTCCCCACAACACCATGCTTTCTGAGAATTTGAGTCACAGTTAGAACTAAGTCTGTTGCTGTAACACCATTGCGTAGTTTTCCAGATAACTTGAACCCAACGACACCCGGCAAAACCATGCTCAAAGGCTGTTAAGTATCATAGCACACAGCAAACCAATCATCACACTTCAAGATAAAGAAAATAAATGAACACTTCTAGAGAGTCATATGCGCCATCAAAATTCAATCAGTCGTGTTTTGAATAGAATTAAGATTGGCATTCATGGCATTACATGTTTATATATCAAGATCACAGGGTAATTTACCTGACCAAGCATTGCTGCCTCAGCTTCAATACCTCCAACTCCCCATCCAGCAACACCAAGCCCGTCTATCATAGTTGTATGTGAATCAGTCCCAACTACACTGTCAGGATAGAGTAGGCCCTCATTGTTGAATACAACCCTTCCAAGATATTCCAGATTGACCTGGAATTCAAGACATCAACCACAAGTCCCCAACATTAATGATAAAAAGAACAATTAAATTCCATGAAATCATTTTGCATCTTTGTTTCCAAACTTACCTGATGTACTATACCAGAACCAGGAGGAACAACAAGCATGTTAAGGAATGCAGTTGACCCCCATTTAAGAAAAGCAAACCTCTCCTTGTTTCTCTGAAATTCAAGCTCCATATTGGCCTGCACTGCATTATCTGACCTTGTAACATCAACTTGAACTGAATGATCAATGACAAGATCCACGGGAACCTGTCCACAATTATAGCTTAGAAGTCAGAGTACTTCTAACAAGCATAACATATAAGAAAAATATGTCTAATACAGTGTTTTCTCAAACCCAATAACTACACAGAAAATGTAGTTGACAAATTTTGTATGGGTAGTCACTCAAACTTTGAAGTACTTTAAGTCAAACTAGGTTAGAAGAATTTCCATCATGTTTTATTTAAATGAAGTTTTCCCTACTAGTCTCCTCTTCTTCCTCTACTGTCTATAATTTCAAAAATGATTCACCACACAATATTTGTCATTAAATTAATCAAATTTTAGACATGTAAGTATAATTTGATATTTAAGATACTAGTTCTATATTGATTACTTCTGACCCTTATAAAAAGATTGCCAAACTCCACCAAAAGCTATAAAAATAAACTAGGGCAACTAAATATATTGGAAAATATTTTTCAGATACTATCAATTGCAGAACTTCTAGCAGCTATAATAAAAAGATGGCATAAATGGTTACATCGAGATAAAAGCTAATTTTTCTTAAATGAAGGAGATTCAAAACTTTTTTACTATGAATAACAAATAAGATGTAATATTACAGAAGGAATTATGAGTTCAAAGTACATGTATTATTCCATGATGTAGAGTTAAAAATTTGAAATCTCTTTGGTGATTGTGATCAATGAACTTATACAGAGCAAAAGCACATGCTAGTGTAAGAAAGAAGCATACCAGAGGGTTGATCTTATTTGAATCACTGCCAAGCTTATTCATAGCATCACGCATGCAAGCCAGGTCAACAACAGCCGGGACTCCAGTAAAATCCTGGGGAAAGGAAATAAGTTCAAAAGAACAAAACATATTACTCATTATCACCCATGCCTAGCACAGCTATTTCACTAATCCAGGTTCCAGAAGTTAACAAGATACCTGCAAGAGAACACGAGCGGGCTTGAAAGGAATCTCAACTTGCTTCGTAGAATTATTTTCCCAGTCGAGAATCTTCTCAACATCTTCTTTTTTAACTTGAAAATTGTCACAATTACGAATGGCAGATTCAAGGAGAATTCTGATGGAGTATGGTAACCTGTCTGTTTTATACAGGCAAAAAAGTTGTTACCATCAGTAACAAAACTGTCACACACGACACAAGATAAAACAAACATGAAAGTACCAACATGATGTATTTTAATCAAGACTCCATCACATTTAACAAATAACATGATTCAAACCATGAACAAAATCAGGCTAAGTTAGCAAATTACCAATTCTCGGATCGTTGAGAGAAGGAAGACTGTAGAACTTTCCAAACTCGCCACCACCGGGCTTTGGGAGACTGCTCAAGTTTACCTTGAAAGGATTTTCATTGGCTGAAATGAACAATAATAGAACACAAAATTCAGCACTAGACATTAGAAACATACACGCGCGTTATAAATATAAACTCACACAATGACAGCAAGATAATGCAAATTACACTACTCACTCAACCAAACGTGATATATTAAATCCTTGATTTTAAAGAGTTTAATAGACATGCACGGTCACATGTAAAAGTTTTTACACCTGCTAATGGCTATCAATAAGAAATTTTCTTTTTTCTGCAAAAGTCAACAATGTTTTTTTTAGCATGGTATTTGTAAGTTGTCTCCACCGAAAATAGGAACAAATCTTGTCGGAAGCATGAACATATAAAAGGTGGGCAATATGATTAGACGACCGTTTAGTGTTTAAAAAAAAACATTTACACTGAAGGTGCATATAATATTTATTCTTTTAAAAAAACTGGAAAATAAAAATCACTACAACGGTCAACGCATACTACTGTAGGAAAGCTAAACAGAATACAAAAGAACGGATACGAAAATGTAAAATTCAAAAAAATGGAAAAAAAATTAACAAATAAGAGGTCAAAAAATTAAAATAAAAGTCAAAGGGTCTAGCTGAGTGACTTGGTTGAGTACGTGCGTGAGATGTTATGAATCCTCTTGCATTTTCTTTTATTCCTAAGGATAAAAAAAATTAAAATAAAGGAAACGCTTCAAAATTGTGAGAGAAAGGAGGAGTGAAGCACCCATGGTAGCGATTTGGCGATGGAAGCGTTCGACGACGGGAGCGACGGCGGTGATCGGAGTACGGGGAGAGAGCGGAGAGGTGGAATGGAGGCGGTGGCTCCAGCGCGGAACGGAGCAGCGGAGGAGGGAACGAGCGGCGGAGAAGGAAGAAGTGCGGTAAGCGAAGTTTCTAGAAGGAGAAGGAGAGGGAAAGAAGAGTTTAGGCCTGGTTGCTCTGAGGAGCGAAGAGGCCGTTGTTATATACATGTTGGTGATAATCAGTGATCACGCATTCGGAGGCAGGAAGGATAAGGATGGGTGGTGAAAAGACTAAAGAGTGAACAATATGATGACGGTTTTGTTTTGTGGCGTCTTTTGCTGCAACGACAACGAGAGAAATGGAAGGGTATGGTGTGTGAATTTGAACTAGGGCTGCGTGCCTTGCTGATGACAACTGATTGGGATGTTATAGTGGCGACACCATTGAGGCTGAGCTCACCACCTGAGCTTTCTATAAACTACCGCTACTTGTCTACTAAGTACTAAGTACCGTTTTTTATACAATGAAAGAAAAATATATACATATATATATATGGATTAAAATTTTTATGAGCTTATATAAAAATTAAATAGCTTTGGATTAAATTTTTTTTCTTTTTTAATAAAAAAACACAATCAAAACATATATTTCACATAATAATATTTCCTAAAATCAAAGAACATTATCTTTTATTTAACGACAAGAAAAGAGACGTGAATGAAATATCTATTTTGATTAAGTTTTTTATTAAAAAAAGAAAAAAATTAATCCAAAATTACATATTTTTAATTTATAATAGAAAAAATTATCTCAATTAAGAAGAGAAACTTTAAGGAGTAGAGCTATCCATACATTCTTCAACATGCATTATACTTATATTACCAAAACAAATTAAAACTATATAAAAATTAAGATAGAGATTCTTTAGTTAAAAAAAGTAAGATATATCAAAAATTTACATTTTTTTATAAATTTTAATCAATAAAAAAAGTGCATAGGAAAAGAGAAATTAGTAAATACTTTGAATCATCGTATGTTTATGGTTTTATTTAATCTCTGTGTGACAATTAATACAGTTTTCATAATTTACCAAAAAAATAATTATATTTTATGTAATGATGAGTTGAGAGCATGATGATCTTAAATAATAGGATAAGTTTTCGTTAAATAGTATGTTGTTAACATTTATTATTATGAAGAATTGAGTT
>PYAF01003354.1:1024463-1037201 GCA_007407185.1 Glycine tomentella | reverse complement strand
TACTACTAAATTTTTGGGGTACATCAAATAAATGCTTTGAAAGAATTATTGAATGATAATATTGAAATCGAAATTTTGATTAATTTTTTTATTTATAGGAATGAAAGAAGATAGTAATAAAGAATTCATAATATTTACTTATGCATTTTATTCAATAAGCCGAAGTAGTCTTTTATGGTGAAATTGTGATTAATTAAATATTATGATTATATTTTATTGTGTGTTATTTCTTTTATTTCAATTTTTATTTAAATTTCAAAAGTTAAATGTCACTGATAATATTATTGTGATTCTTAATTAGATTATCTAAAAACATATTTTACATTTGACTTTACAAATTATTTTAACAAATTATTTTAAATGTAAAAAATAAAAGATTCGTGCATTATTTAATATATATGCATTGTTGAGCAATTGATAATTCATTCTATTTCTAGGATCAATTATAAAGTTGTCGTAGACGTAACTAACCTCTATATTAGATGCCCCTATATTTCAAATCAAATCAGATTAATAGAAAGACGACAAAGTACATTTTCTTTTCGTTGGTCTAATGCAAACTGCTGTATATACAACGCTGATTTTTTCGAAGTCAGCTCTCTCAAATAGGTTGCGTAACTTAATTTTTTGTTTCTTTTTTTAAAAAAAAAATATTTTTCTATGATAAAACGAGGTGGAATTTTGTTAGATTTTTAAAATTTGTAAACAAGTTTTAATTTCTGAATAAAATAAAAATGAAAAACTTTTTTATAAATTAAAATGAATTTTTATTAGTTTATTTATAGATATTATATTATTTTTTAAAAAAATATATTAATAAATTTTAAAAAATTAATTAATAAAAATTTATTTTTGTTTATGAAAAGTTTATCTCATTAATTTTTTTTTAAAAAAATATTTTAAAGAAATTTACTCACACAATCTCAGACTCATTTACACCACAAGGCAATTTAAGCCTATGGCATAGGCCCCGAGAATAAAATTAAAATATTTAAATATTTAATCTACGTATATTAGTTAATCGCCACTGATTTCAATTCCATCCAGAAAATCCATGTTTTGCTTATGCGAAAATATAAAAAATGCTCAGACTGAAGGGTCATAGCTTTTGAGTCAATATTTTAATATTAAGTACATTAAACTTCAAAATCTATTTTCAATGTTCCAAACAAATTAGCTATACCTAACAATATAAGTTATATACCAGTTAACCGCTATTGATACAATGTTATATTAAAAATAAAAAAATTAACGAGAATTGAAATGATTTTACTGTTGGAAATGCTATTCGGTGAACTTTACCTATTTTCAATTTTAATAACTACCAGTTATTTAGATAAAAGATCAAAGGTTTTATATATATATATATATATATATATATATATATATATTATAAAATTTAATATTTTTATTTCTTGACTATGTCATTTTTCTGTCTTTAAGTTTTCTTCATCTTCAAAATAAAAAAATAAAAATTATTTTAAAGACATAAAGTTATAAAAATTAATATTTTTTAATCAATTTTTCATTCGTTCTTTCTAAAAAGTTAGATTTTTTTTAATAAAAAGTTTGCTTTTGGCCCTAAAATTCTTACTCACGGCCCTGGGGGCAGGGTGACAGCACAAGCGTTGACAATTCTCTACATTTTTTTATCTGTGGTCCTATGTACAATAAATAATTATCTAATTTATCAATATATTATATAATCCCAAACATTAAAGTTGGTTATTTGGATTGGTTGATCAAGAGATTGAGAATTAATCCACATAATTTAGAGTCTTTCACTTAAGATATTAGGGTTAGAAATACAATTGTGAATGAGAGATAAAACACATCATTAACTAGCTTATTTCGAAACTATTGCATAACAAGAAAAATTGAATCCAACTCCGGTTGTCCAAACCATCAATTTCACAATACTATTACAATTGTTTCTGCTCAATCATTCCCTTTACTTGTTTCTATTTTATGCATTCAACACGACCATTTGATAAGTGTATTTTATAAACTTGAGTTTTTAATTCCTAATTATCTGAGTATTCATTAGTCCTTTCATAGACAACTTGAATCAAATTCCAATTACTACTTCAAAATTTGGTTACACCTAACTACATGAATAATTCCTAACAAATAAATTGTGGTCCAGTTTTGTATACCGTAAAATTAATATCATCCAGAGTTATAATCTCATTCACACAGTTATATGGTGTACCTTATACACAAGTTTTTTTTTTCTTTTCTTTTTCTCCCCTCTTTTCCATAAGTTTTCCTTCCACTCGATGAACAACCTCTTCCATGTCAACTCCTCGCTGGTAGGGAGAACCCCATGTCGGAACCATTGGGAATCGTTGGCAAGAACTACCACATATTGAGGATAGGAATGGTGATAAAGATATGGGTGGTAAACATGTGCTTGTATGATGAATGATTCCTTAATTAACGCCATGTTGTCGGCAAATCATGGCCTTAGTATGTTGATTAGATTTTAGGTTGTCGTTGGAACTAATTTCTCTGTGAATTTTATTGTTGCTATTATTGAATCAAGAACAAAAAGTGTAAATGAAAGGGATGATGAGATATATATGCTCACAAAGTGCTTTGTTGTAATTGATGGCATAAAGACTTAACTCTTCTCCCTCTCCTAGCCCAATCTGTTAGATAATGGTAGTTGGACAAGTAGTGAAAAAAATTTAGATAGTAAATTGAAAAAGAAATATATTAAAAATATGAAGAAAAAAAATATTTAAGTTTTTTTTTTATTAAAAGTATAAAATATAAAAATAGGATGTGAGAATAGCAAAAAATTGTTGAGAATAACATGGGCCTTGGATAGATACTATTCTTGGGTTCTTCTGTCTTAATCCATAGTCCTTACCTGCCGGAAAAAAAAAAAAAAGTGATCCAGGAATCTGAATATCTGATGAATGCGACACCGCACGACGTCGTCTCTTGAACTGGTGGCGTCCAGTTTTTCCCTTTTCTTTTACCTCGACAGACCAAACTGAAACTGATACACACAACACAGCGTTCGCAGTAAGCAAAGCAAGCTTACAGTAACTACAAATAGCGAATAAGTGGGAAAAAAAAGAGAGAAGAAGAAAACGCAGAAATTGAACTCAACAATGGCAGAACCCAAGGTTAAATACGATCGCCAACTCAGGTACTCTCTCGCTACTTCCTCATTCACCTAATTTTTCAACTTTGCGCTAACCTAACTGTTTTTTTTTTTTTTTTCCTTCTAAAAAACCTAGCGAACTAACTCTATGGCGCGGGAAACTGTTTATTTCATTATTGGTTGTGGTATATGAATTGAATTGTTTCGAGTGTTGTGTGTTGTTATTCGTTCGTACGGAATCTTTGACTGTTAATTTGTTGAATTGCTATGGCTGAAGGTCCGTTTGTTGTTGTTGTTGTCGTTGTTTTTAACGATGTTTGGGATTTGATGATTTGATTAAGTGTAATGAACCGTGACTGAACTGGAGTGGAGTTTTTTCTGTGTATGATGAGATGCAAATTGGAGTTGAGTTGCTTTTTATTTGCAAAGTAGAAACTAGTTGATATTCACAAACGTTGCTTATTGAGTGAAATGTGCTGATTCTTAACTTGTGCTGCTTTTGTTGTGATTTTTCTGTCTTCGCGTACATGTGTGTGTTTTGAATTTGATGTATTCAAGTATGAAATCAAATTCTTGAGGCCGTTTGGTTTAAGTTTTGTGTAGTTAATAATAGAAACAGAAAATAATAAAAAAGTTGTCTTCATTGTTTCTTGTATAAACTTTTAAAATCATGAAATAAAGTTAAAAATGGTGGCATTTTTGTAATTGAAAATGAAAGTAGAAAATGTTTTCTCAAACCAAACAGTCTCTTTTGCTCCTCCTGCTGTTTTTTTTGGGGTAGTCTCGGAGGCATCTCTGATCTCATCCATATTGCAAATGTTTATTTGAAAATGCAGAATATGGGGTGAACAAGGACAGGCAGCCCTTGAGAAATCTAGTATTTGCTTACTTAACTGTGGTCCTACTGGTTCTGAAACACTTAAGAATCTTGTTCTTGGTGGGGTTGGAAGTATCACTGTAGTTGATGGATCTAAAGTTGAAGTGGGTGACCTCGGAAACAATTTTTTGGGTACAGTGACTTCTTGATGTACACTGGTTGTGTGTTTGTGAATCTCTTTTGGTTCTCATTTTTGTCCTTTATTTGTAGTGGATGAAGCAAGTCTTGGGAAGTCAAAGGCAAAATGTGTATGCTCATTTCTTCAAGAGCTGAATGATGCAGTTAAAGCAAAATTTGTAGAAGAGTCTCCAGAAACATTGATTGAGACAAATCCATCATTCTTTTCTCAATTTACTTTGGTTGTTGCCACTCAGGTATGCTACTTTACTGCAGACAACTCCTATGAGACAAATGCTTGGAGTTTTTGTATAAGCGTAGATTTGTGCCTCTGATCATAATTCTGATTTTTTGTCTATCTTTTTGATAGAAAACCTATCAATTCATCAATTGACAATATATCTAGATTTATTATTCAGTTTATTTTTTTTATTTTTAAAAACATTGTTTTACATATTTTTTTCAAATGCACTCATTGATGGTAATCTTGATAAACTTTCAGCTCATGGAAAATTCAATGATAAAGCTTGACCGAATCTGCAGGGAGGCGAATGTTATGTTGATCTTTGCTCGCTCATATGGCCTTACAGGGTTTGTTCGAATTAGTGTGAAGGTAATTCGGTATATGGATAATATTGTATTCATTGTATATTTGATGATGTTACAAGTTCAAGGAATAATCTGATGCCTGAGGAATCACAGTATTGACAGTATTAATTTTTTTGTCACTGACTTAATTTTGTGATGATATTTGACGTGCCAAAGAGAGAGTAAAAGTAATTGAATGTTACCATTTGAAAAATGGTATTAAAGAGAGAAGGGAAATAATGTCTGGTATTGCAATAGGTTTAGTATCAGGTTGGGTAATTTTCTTTTACAGTCATAATATGTATGTACTGCAAAGGTGAAAATACCTTTATTAGAAAACATTGGGGTGTTGTTGAATATCACCATGATTTGTATGCTTTGGTTGATTAGTACTTTTTGTTGGCTTTATTAGGAGCATGCTGTGATTGAGTCAAAGCCTGACCATTTTTTGGATGATCTCCGGTTAAATAATCCTTGGCCTGAACTCAAGAGGTATAGAGTGGTTTTATCTTCATTTTTTGGGGCTAATTTCCTTTCATATTCTAAAGATTAGGGCGAGCCTTGGCCCTTGGTGTAATGGTAAAGCTGCTGCCGTGTGACCAGGAGGTCATGGGTACAGATCTTGGAAACAGCCTCTTTTGCCCCTTATATACTAAGTTCTGGTTTTTCCTTCATCAATTTCACCTTTCAACCTATGTAATTGCTGTAAAGCTGAGACCATGGACATGATCCTTTCCCAGTTTCACTTGAATTTTTCATTGCATGTGTATCCACAGATTTGCAGATGACATTGACTTGAATGTTCAAGATCCTGTAGCTCATAAACACATACCATATGTTGTCATTCTTGTCAAGATGGCTGATGAGTGGGCCAAAAGCCATGGAGGAAAGCTTCCATCGACCAGAGAAGAAAAAAAGGAGTTCAAGGTTTGTTGTTTAATCATTTAGCCTTTTTATCTACTACTGTTCTAGTTATATGATTAGCTTTGGATTTGAACAATGTAGGATCTTCTTAAGTCTGGGATGGTTGCACAAGATGAAGATAATTATAAAGAAGCTATTGATTCAGCATTCAAAGTATTTGCTCCACGAGGAATAAGTAAGTAGACAATTTATGATTATTGATTGTAACTTTTTGCCTTTGTCAATCTACATTTTGAGAATCACTCTATGGTTTTGTTTTATTGGATAAGGAACATAATAATGGATTGTTTTTTGAGAGCTTGTAGGGTTAAATACTATAGGATCCCATGAGAAGGTAAGAGAAGAATAAAATTAAAGAAGACTGTTGAATTTTATTATATTAAGGTTCCAAAAATCTATTTATTGAGTTTTGCAATGAAGTTACTATAAACATGTATGTTGAGAGTTCTTCGTCTCTGAAAAATGACAAATCCATACTTTGCTTGCTATGGGAAAAAAATATTTTCATCTAGAACTAGAATATTAGATATTGTGTGAACAGTTACATCTGCAGTCCAATAAAAAATATGTTTTATTCTCTAATGTTATGTGCTTTCATAGGTTTGGAGTTGCAACAGATACTAAATGATAGTTCTGCTGAAGTGGACTCTAATTCTTCAGATTTTTGGGTGTTGGTGACAGCTCTTAAGGTTGGTGCTTCTGGCATTGCATAACTGACTTTGCTTCACTTAAAAAAAAAAAAACTACGTACCTCATTGTCCGAAGGCTCCACGCTATGCGCAAGTAAGGGGGAGGGATATTATACGCAGCCTTACCATTGCATATGCAAAGAGGCTGTTTCCGGATTCGAGTCCATGACCAACAAGTCACCAAGACACAATTTTACCGTTGTGTCAGGGCTCGCCCTCACTTTGCTTCACTTTGATGTGGAATTTTTTTCTTACATATTTAATATTATAATGTTTTCTTATTGGATGGTAATTAGTTAGAACTTGTGTAATTGAAACACTGGACTACTAGAGGAGTAACAGAAAGTTGCTACCTGTTATGTGTTTGTCATATTTTGCTGCTTTGAACCTACTATTATTCATTTCGTGTCATTGTTCTTGATTTCTTACCTGTACTTTAGTTGTTTGATGGTACATTTCTCACCCTTTTGCAGGATTTCATTGCAAATGAAGGTGGTGGGGAGGCACCCCTTGAAGGATCTATACCAGACATGACTTCTTCTACTGAGTTAGTAGCCAATACTTTACCTATTTTCAGAGTAATTTTTATTTTCTCTAGAAAATAAAGATTGTTAGTTTATTTACAGGAGATATATTGATGTTCCTGCAGGCAATATGTGAATTTGCAGAATATCTATCATGCTAAAGCTGAGGCTGACTTTCTTGTAATAGAACGTCTAGTGAGAAGTACTTTGAAGAAGATTGGTAGAGATTCAAATAGCATTTCAAAGTCAACAATTAAAAGCTTCTGTAAAAATGCAAGAAAACTCAAAGTAAGTTTGTGAACTTACTGATCAATTCAATTTAAATAGAAAGTTCTTTAGTGGTAGAGTATTGTTATTGCTGTGAATGAGTCATGTAAATTGGGAATGCTTATTTTCCACCTGTGGCTTCTCTCCTTCCCTTTGTTTAATATTTAGAGCAATTGCATTATTACAGATGCCTTCTGTATAGATCCTAATCTTTATTTTGTAGGTTTGCAGGTACCGTCTAATTGAAGATGAGTTTAATTCTCCAAACCTACCCGAGTTACAGAAGTACCTAACTGATGAGGATTACAGGTCATGTCCATTTTAACGTTTCTGGATGCTTTCACATTAAGAATTAGTCTGTGGGAAAGGATTTGTTTTGCAATTTTGCTGAAAAGCTGGTTTCCTGTTTGTGTGGCAGCATTGCCGTGGGGATTTATATTTTGCTTCGTGCTGTTGACCGGTTTGCTGCTAATTACAACAGCTTTCCAGGACAGTTTGACAGGTAATGCTTCACACCATTGAAGGTCTAAATATTTTCCTGTTTTATGACGGGACTCATTATTGAGATTGATTTTTGCGTATATGGTAATTGTCTTGCAGTGCAATGGATGAGGATATACCTCGATTAAAAAGCACAGCAATTGGCCTACTTAATGACTTGGGATGCAATGGAGCCACTTTGGCTGAGGACCTTATCAATGAGATGTGTCGATTTGGTGCAGCAGAGCTTCATGCTGTTGCTGCTTTGGTTGGAGGAATCGCATCGCAAGAAGTGATCAAGGTTTGAAATTCTAGCTCATCTTGAGTAGTTTTGTTTGCAAGCTTTTTGCTGTCTATGGTTGTTTGCTTCTTAGCCTATGTTTTTAATAGAAGAATTTTACAGCCTCTTGTCTGTTGTTGTCTAGGGTTTTTTCTTTTTCATAACCTCAAGCCATGGAAGTTAACAAGTACATAACAGACTCTAAATAAAAATTACCCTGCTTAAAAAGAAGTCAACTAAACTTGGCCTTTATATTTTCTCATCTTTCTGCAATGATCCCACTTGCCCCTAAGGCATAGAGAGGGTGGGGGAGGTATTGCTCACGAAACAGTAACCGGCTTGGAATGTTGTACTTGTATGTGATGGTGAATATGCATGCTATTGAAAAAAATAGGGAAAATGGGGGGTGTAGAAGCAGGGAGCCAATGTAAAAGGGCTTGAAGTTGAAGCATAAATTATATTTATCCCAGGCCCGTGTTTATACTGTGGGCTAGATCACACAATAGTATGATATAGTTAACGTATGCACTGAACAATAGATATAATCACCCTTTGTGGTCTGGAATCATCATGGAACATTGGCACCGAAGCATTGAATAGTAATCCATATTAAGGAACTTAAGGTTTTTGCAACTTATAATCACCTTAATGCATGGCCCATGCATTCGAATGGAGGCTCTTGTTCTCTGTATGATAATGGAATTCTCTGTAGTTTCTGGTAGTGATACTACTTACTAAATTGTCTTAAATGAATGTTGCTAACAAAGGAAGGCAGGTTGGATGGTTAAGGGAGAAGGAAAAAGATGAAAGATCGTGGGTTCAATCTCTTCTGTTAACAAAAATAACATTCTAACAAACTAACATTTGTCAATAAAAAAATAAAAGAAAATAAAATTCATTTTGTTTCTGTAGTTGAATTGGGAATCACATTACTTATATTCCTCGCAGCTCATAACAATGCAATTTGTACCTATGTCCGGAACCTACATATTCAACGGCATTGACCACAAGTCACAGCTTTTGTCACTGTAACTGCTTGTACCATGGTAATACTTATTAAACTCGCTGGTTTTTACTATGGTAAAAAAAAATTCTCACATAATTTTTAATGGTTCTGATATAGATTTCTATTGGAAGAATCAAGGGCTTGATGGTGCAAGAGCAATCATCTATTATGGCTTCCTTTAATCCTAAGCAAACTACCGAGGCATTTTTTGCTCGTTAGGTGGACAAAAGTGGATTCTTGTTTTATACACAAATTTTGTAACTTCGGACATTGGTGTCAGACAGAAACAGCATCAAGAGGAAAAGAGATATTTATTTGCAAAATTTGAAGAGTCCATCTAATTAAATGAATTCTACGTTTATATGTAATCTAAACTCTAGAGTATATTTTTTATCTGCATCGGTAATTATAATTATTTAAATAAATTTTTTAAAAAATGCAAATGCAATATATTAAAATTGAGATTCTAATCTTCCCCGTCAATTTTTTTATTTATAATCCAATGATTAAAATCAATTTTTTTCATTTTAAATTTCTTCTCATATATATGTATATATATATATATATATATATATATATATATATATATATATATATATAAGAAAACTATAAATGCTTCAGCCATATGGTAGAGGTTTGGAATGAGTGGGTAAGGTTTATTTTTAGAATTTGCCTCTGGTTTTTATTTAATCACTCAACAAGGCGATTGAATGCAGTGGGTTACGCTTTGAAACACGAGTCACAATGTAACGTTGCTTTCGTAAATCCATAAGCTAGTGTTTTTATGTTCGAATAATTATAGCATGGGCAAAAGTGTTCTTGAAAGCTATTTGTACTTTTGTTAAAAAAAGACATACTAAAATTCTAAATAGTTTAACAAAAAAAATGAAAATAACGTGTTTATGTAGTTTCTCTGCCGTGAGAGGAAGTTGAGTATTTTGAAGGCATTGAAGTACCAAAATATGCAGGTCACTTGTAATTCCTGTAGCGTCACTCTAGTCTCTACGTACTAGCAGCAGCTCCTCTCTTGTCAGGATTGCATACACTGAACTTCCCGAAGTCCTTTCTTCCACTGGCAAAATTGGTGTCCAAAATCAAAGCCTTGATTGAGGAAAGGAATGAAAACTCAGTTGCTATACCCAAATAGTATTACAAGTGTACTACAAATAACTATCTAATGGCAATAAAACAAGCATTCAGAAATTTTCTTTTGGGACATTAACTAAGAAATATATGCATATATATAAATTTTGAGGATAATTTTGAGCAATCATCAATTACCTCAGAAACTGGACAAAGTTAAAAGTAAAATAAATAAATCAAATGACTTAAATGAATCTCAGTGAGAGAAAATCAATAACAGAATTGAGGTGAAAGGTTATAAGATTCAACCCAAATGAGAAACAGTTACGCCTCAGTTTATATAGACAGTTACACAGTTGTAACTGTCAACTGACTCTAGCCAGTTAACTAACTATGAGAGCACAGAAAACTATAGTTAAGCCTATACATAATGACTTAAGAAAAGAGAAGACTCTATCGAGTAAATATACTCCTATAGAATGTGAATGCTGGATTTTGAATATCAACAATATCCGCGATCTATGATGTATGAACCTAATAATTGTCTCTTTTGCATGAACTTGAAAATGACTTCATATCTCCAGATTCATCATTGTTCAAATGGAGTATTGTTTATACTCAGTTGTTTTTTAAGGGCAAAAATTATTAATTTATGTTCTTTTAACCCACTGATTTGATAAAAATATGCCTCAAAAATCATGAATTTTACAAAATTTGAGAACTTAATGCCTCTATTTTAGAATAAGAAAGGTAAAATTCTAGATTTTATAAAATAAGAAGATTAAATGTCTCTATTTTAAAATAAATGAATCAAAATTACAATTTTTTTAAAAAAGTAAATACCAAACTTATATTTAAGCCTATATTTAAATGTGTTATATGTGAAATTAACTAATTTTACTTATAAACCAAATGGGCACTTCGGTGACTTAGCTCAAGATACTAGATACATTAATAATCTATTTTTGATCCACCCGTTACAATTTCATTCAAAATTTACTCAACCCATTCCTCTTAATTCCCTATTTGTGGCATGCAATTACTCCTAGAGTTAATGTTAGACCTGAAATAACAGTGACAGCGTGTCCATATCTGGTAGCCATTGGCTACTGGATAAGATGGAATCGTGATAAAAATGACATTGATGGTAATTTGGATTTGTTGGAGACAATTATAAAAATGTCATTTTGATTATATGTTATGTGTCTGTCCCCCACCATGGAAAAAAAGTGTTTTTTTTCTGGGTTGAAAATAAAATACAAAAGTTAGATAGTGATTTATGCATCAACGAACGGCTCTTCTTGGGCTGAAAAACTTTGCAAGAATGGTCAATGAAGGAGAGCCCTTTACTGTGGCTGTAGTTTGTCGGCACATGTCTACACTACAAAATGAGACGTAAAGAAAAGTTAAAGCATTGATTGAGCTGTGAAAAATACTAAGAAGTAAGAATCCGTCACATCGTATGGTGAAGTCACCATTTAGAAATTAATATAGAAAAAAATAATGCAAAGAAAGAATATAAAACTTTATAGAGTTTAGAAGGATTTCATCTACCTTTAAATTTCTAGTTCTTTTTTTTTTTTTTACTTGTGCAATTGTTTTTTTTACTATATTTAGATAGAAAGTTAAAAAGTGCTTTTGCAAAATGCAAATTTCATGCACAATTCTGAATTTTAATGTATAAAATGATAAAAGAAGAAAATGCTTTTTGAACTTTCTCAACTGAAATCTATATATTTACTTGGTAATTATCCTATATTAATCCATGATCACTTTTCACAAATATAATGCAATTACTTTTTGAAATCATTTATCCAAAATTGAAATTGAAGGGACGGTTAAATATTTGAATTGAAGCTTGAAACGTGCAAGAGTAACACAAGGTACCACTAGATTTGTGTACACATTACCTTGTGACTTTGGTATACTATTTGTTTCAGCTAAACATTTATTTACTGGACCAATTAAAAGAGTGAGTCAGAAAATCATACTTCTCTTTTGCATAGCCTTTTTCATTGGAAAAACGGCTTGTTGCAACAGGTGTAGTTCCTCACTGAAAATTACTCAGTACTTTCATGGTAGCGATTGATAATGACATTGCTTTTTACTTACTCCATTTTTCTCACTCTCACTCAGTTAAACTTCACAAATGAAATGCCCTTATTGCCCCAGTCTTTAGGAACATGCAGAATCTGAACTAGGAAAATGTGCCATTGAATCAAATGTGGTGTGCCCCCCACCCCACCCCAAACGAGCTTCATGGTGCACTAGTTTGTATACACAGACACAGTGCAGTGGATTAAAGAGTAGGCCACATGAGAAGGGTGGTCGATACTCAATGGTGGCATTTTATAAAAGGCCCTAGGGTATAATTAATGATTGTGGGTCACATGTAAGATTTATTATTGTGGCTCATTTAAATAAATGTTATTTGATTTAATGAATAAAGGGCATAAAGATAATTGGTTACAAAAGGAAGTTATTAAAGGATAATTATTAATAAAATAATGATCTTAAACGTATTAAAAAGATAACTGTTAATATATGCAGTTATATTAAAAGATAACTGTTGATAGGTGCAGTTAGATAAAACGTAGTGGTTCAGTTTTCTTATGAAGAGAGATATCTAGAAAACTGAATACCACCATTGTCTGCCCATGAGAGTTGTATCCAATCCCTATCAAAGAAGATACAAGAAAAGAAAGGGTCAAGACTCTGAGAAAGCATTCTGCCATTAAAGTATTTTCTCCAAAGAATCTACGAAAGCATTCTACCAATAAAGATCTTC
>PYAF01003354.1:983705-1012726 GCA_007407185.1 Glycine tomentella | reverse complement strand
TAAATTTTAATATAAAAGATAGTAAAAATATTATACAGGCACGGATAAAGAAAGAAATTATAAGATCTATATTATAAATTTTTGTAAATAATTTATGTTTTTATCCCTCAAATTTAAACTTAATTTTTTAGTCTCCTAATTTAAAAATAACCTTATTTTAGTCTCTAATAAGAATCAAAAGTGGACTATTTCTAAATTAGTGGACAAAAAAATTTGAGAAATCAAAAGTAAACTTGACCCAAATTTAAAGAATAAAAAAAATTAAGCCATAAAAATTATACCCTCCCTCTGTGAGTAGTTAATTTTTATAAATATTCATAGCATCTAAATTTAGTTATCATTCCTACCTTTTATGCTAGATTGAACCTTTGTCTCAAAAAAAATAAAAAAGAAGCTAGATTGAACCTTCCTTTTCATGAACTTCCCTGAACATCGAATAATTCCTTCAAATGCCTGACTTTTTTTTTTGGAGTTATATAAAGTAAGAGAAATGCCACGTTTGCCAAGCTGTTTTTTCTAGATAACTTTTTATTGAAAAGGCAAAAGTCATGTTAAGTCAAGGCAATTGAATCGGCTTCATGGATATTTGTATGTAGCTGAAAATTGCAACCCTAATTATTTGACCATAATAACGTGATTTAGGGTTGGCGCTTCCTAAAATTGAGGTGCAAGGTAGAATAGAGAAGCTTGCTTGTTTAGGGATAAAACTCTATTAACCAAAAATTAAGCTCTCCAGAACATAAGGCTGACAACGGGCCAAGTTTGTTGCATTGTAATTTGAAGAATGTTATATGACCATCCAATATGTTATTTGACATCTAGAGAGAAAAAAAGAAGAAGAAAATATACATATGATAGAAAAAGAGATAAAAAAGAAATAAAAATATTTAAAATAATGAGATATTTTTGTATCATTACTCTTGTAATTTCCACTCATATGCAGTGCATGAAGTAATGGAGGGAGGTGTAAGAAAATGTTGCAAACTGAAACTATCCTTTTCCAAAACATTAAGGAACGAAGCAAACTGAATAGGTAGCAAGAAGGCACAGAAACGGAAATGGGTAGAACTGTGTTCCATTGATTGTTCTTGGTACAAATTCATTGAAGCAAGGAGTAGAAAACACGTGCAAAGATCAACATTAATATTAATGCTGCTAGAACCTAGAGGTTTGTACACAAATTGTACTCAAACTAGGACATATAATATATCTTCTAAGCAGTTTTAGTTCTTCTATGTCCAAATCTGAGGAAACTCGTGTGAAGTCAGCAACTATCAAATATATGTTTTGGATATCTCTTTTAGGCACCGAATCCATGTTTTTTTTTATATTTTTTTTATAATCTTTTGATATATGTAAAATGGTGTCTCGCCAAAAAGTTCCATTTGATTTATAACATTCATTAACCTTTCAGAGTAATCTTTGACTAATTTGTTGTCCTTTATCTCCATTTGCTTAAATTCTCTCTTCAGTGCAAGGAGCCTAACAAATTTGACTTTATTACCCTCAAAATCATCTTGGATATTGTCTCATACATGTTTAGGTGTAGATTTTGGTAAAAATGTGATTTGCAAGTCCTAAAAGCAAACAAGTAGTGATCTTATATTTCTTTAGCTTCTCCTCGAAAATTTTGATCTGAGAAATAGTAGGATTTTCTCATAATGATGGTGAATCAACTTCAAATATACAACATTTTATAAATCTTGAGAACTTAAAAAAAATTCATCTTCATAGCCTAGGTGTGATAGTTTTCACCATTTTGAACATCATAATTACAAATGAAGAATTGTTGAAAGTAGGCATAACTGCATCACAGTTGCTTCAAAAACAAATTGTTCATCTAGTCTTTGCACTCGATCCTATTGTGTTTAGCAGCTAATAATTTTTTTTCTTGCAACTTGTAAGAAGGAAGCTCTTGATATCTTTGTTGGAAATCTTTGGTAAAAAAGAGTATTGGAATATACACATATAAAAAAAAGAGAGAGAGATTGAAATTGAAGAAGAAAATTTGCCATTGAAATTCATATAAGAAAATGCCTTTACAATCAGTTTAAAATTTTAAAAAAAATCTTTTTTTCATAGGTTTGAGACTATAAATGTTCTCTATTCAATCAGATAAGATAAGAGACTAATTTTTTTCATAATACATGATTATCGCTAATATAAGAGAATTTTGCATTAAAAAATATTACACAATTGTGTCAATCTTATGGGTTAAATTATTGGGAAAAAAACTAATTTGTCATTAGCTTTATTGTAATCACATTAAATAACTAAAAATGGAACATAAAGAATAAATATGCAACCCTGAAACCAATTCAAAAATCAAATTTAACAAAATCTTTCATCTCTAAGTGTTAAATTCAGGTAATAAGGTAAGAGAGAGAGGGGGATAATCTGGTTTAGATAATTTTATGGCCTTTATTTGAAAAGTGAAGATAAAAAAAAGAAAATACATGAAAGTATATAGCTGAACCTCAAGATTAGCAGTACATTTTTTTTTTATAAAAAAAAAACTGGATACAAAGTATTGAACTTTCCTAAATTATTATTTTAGTTGTACTTTTCGCCCTTACATACTAATGTAATCATAATACACTTTTAATTTAACAATTAATTATACTTTCTCTTTCCAACCATTTTAAAGTTAACTTTAACCGTTTTGATTTTTTACTAAAAAATATTTCTAAAACCGAAAAATACCTATTAAAGTTTACCATCAAGATATATTAGTTAACTAAATGATTAATTTTAAAAATGAAATAAACAGAAAGAAATCTAAATTACAACGTGATAATCTTATATATCAATGACAAGCCCTCAAACCAAGCACTTACCAAGCGATTACTAACTTCAGAAATTATTATTGTCATGAAAGAAACATAAGCATTAACAAAGAAGTACAAATTTTTAAAGTATAAATGGTTAAATTAAATAGGCTCTTGCTAAATAAGCCTCCCTAATTTCTAAGTAAGCCCCCCTTTCTTCTAATTAAAATTGTTATTATCCCTTATACCCTTTTCTACACCCCCCCACAAATGTGTTCTTCATTTAATCCTGATATTCACACTACAATCCTTGGCACTGGATTGAGACCCACTGTCTCGACTGGTCCAAAGCCTTCTTCTCCAACCTCATCTTTGAATTTGACAAGCCCCACTTCGACCCCCACATCATCATCGTTGGAGCCATCAAAACACCCCACTTAGGTGCAAGACCATCTGAATACACTCATTGAAAGGGAATTCACCTTATAGAGTGTTTAGATCTGATTTTACTATCCATGTTTTCCTACATTTTTACGTTCAAAATCCTCAAGGTATGATTTTGTTGAGCAGAGGAAAATGAAATAGAAAGAAAAAAAAAAAAAATTAAAGTAGAGTGAAAGAAATGTAAAACTCACACTATATAATGTAAATTTTCCTTCAATTTATCTCTCCTTGGCAATTAAATTAATCCTAAATGATGAAAAAATAAATATTTTTTCATGCAACTTGATCCATGTTGACACCATGCCAAACACCAACCCAATTGCCCAAACAGGTTGCTCTGGAGTAAACCAAAAACATTTTATTCTTGAATAGGATAGGACTATAATAGGATAATACTATTGCCCTTCTATTCTATGGACTTTGGGCTTCGTTCCAAGAGTCCAACCCATCTCAAACATCTTATAAATACCATCAACGTCAAGAATGTCAGGTTTATTATCCTCAAAATTATACTGTATCACTTATTTTTATTCAAAATAGTAACCACTATTTAAAATATTTATGAGATAACTCACTTTAAAACTAAATATAAAAATTATTTTAAAAGTATGTCATAGTAAAGCTCATATTATTATATCATAAATAGTATATTATTATTCACAACAAAATATGCATGACCATTTATATTTATAATAACAATAATTCATGTCTTGTTAAAATTTAAAGAAATCAAGTACCACTCGAATAGGATTAAAGACTTATAAATAAAAAATTTAAATTTTAAAATAAAAATAATTAACAGAAAAAAATAGATATTGTTAATTTTTAATCTACAACTGAAAAAGAGACATATGTAAGAGTAAAGAGCAACTGTTAGGAGCTAACATTTCAAAGTTCTCAAACAAAACGTTGAAATGGTAAAAATAATATGGCAACTTAATATCCTTTATCACTCCACATGGATGCTTCAAATATATATATATATATATATATATATATATATATATATACTTAATCTTTTCCTTAATTCATTATCAACTCTATATGGAGTATCAATTTGTTTTTTGTTATAGAAAAGTTTAGGTAAATTGAATCCTAGGTGTTTACTTGGACAAGTCTTAAAACTCTACACTTATATGTACTTATAAATTATCTACCAACAAGAAGTTAGATGAAATATCAATTATACCTTTGAAAAAATAAAAAGCGAATATGAAATTCATTTGCTTGTAACTTTCACCTGTGCGGGTACGTTGCATTCTGATTTACTTGTAGCTTTCTCATCTTGTTACTTACCTTTGGGGTTTGGCACAAAATTGTGCTAGGTCGGTTAGCGGTTACAATTCTTTAATAAATTCATTTGGCTTTAAAAAAACGTGAAATTGGAAAACAACTTAACCTGCGTTGTGTCAATATAAAATAGTAGAAATGAATTGCTTTTAAGTAAACAATAATTGACATGACTTTGAAGACGCGCGCGTTGTGTTTTGGCTTTGTTTTTTCCCTCCACTTGTTAGATTTAAGCAATTTTTTTTTAATCTTTGTAGTAAACGTACTCTTACTCTTTTTTATATGCAATTACATTATGCATACGTGTGTTGGATGTGATTTATAGTGATAAGTAAATTAATGAAATGTGCCTAGCTAGAAAAGCAAACAATAATTATTCATACAGGAAATTAAGGAGAGAAGCATAGAGAGAGAGAGAGACAGTCACAGGCAATGCTTCAACCGCACAAGGCTTTCCACGCTCTACTCTGCATCAAACTTTGATAGCCATAAGTAAATAGTAACGTGAGCAATGAGAAGTGTTCATGATATATATATATGAATGACACCGAAATCTTGTGCCCTAAGACACATACAAATGTTACGGTCAGACACAATAATCCACATGCTTTAGTGCCTAAATTATTTATTGATTTATAAAATAACTCTTGAAAGAATAGTTTACTCTAATGTCCAAAGGGCTCTTCATTAAAAGAATATAAGAAAAGATAATTATTAGTAATCTTATCCTTACATACATATATAAAAAAAAATGTTTCTGAAATTAAATTCATAACTAATCATTAAAATACAACTTTAACAAAATAAAATATGCCGTGATTAGAAATAAAACACTTGTCATAAGACATTAAGACTAAACAAAAGTTGGGAAAAAGATATTTAGATAAATAACTTAATTAAGATTTTATTCAACAAGTATAATTTTTTTTATAACTGCATATAAATAATGTTAGACTATTATTGTATAAACTACTATAATTTCCATAAACTTTTTTGAAGAATTTATTGAAATAAGTGAAAAACAGCTTATAGACATCACATAAACTATTTTTATATGCTCTTCCAAATACTTACGCAAGTGTTTATGTTAAAAGTAAATACACTTTTTCAAACAGTAAAAACCAAAAACAAAAACAAAAAACAAGAGAAAGGGCTAAAGAGGACACGACCTGCATATCAAAAGCAAGCCAAGAATGCAAACAGAAGAACCATCTTTGGTGAGAAGATTTCAGGGGTATGAAGAGTAGTGGTTCGTGATATTGGCACGGCTCAATGAAAAAACAGGACCCAAAAACATTTTGAGCATTGCTTTCTTATTGAACCGGACCAATATCCCGTTGAACCGGTCCCCTCTACCCCTCATTTCCACCATGCTTGCCTTTAAACTTCTTTATATACATCTGCTGCAAAAACAACCACAAATAAAGCATCAAAATAAATAAATAAATAAATAAATCAAACCACAATTGATAACAAAATTCAGAAGGGGACCTATATGTTTTTCACTTGTACAGTAGGGGAGAGTACTACTAATAATAACAACAACAATAATGTAACATACCATAACCTAACCTAACATAACATTCATATAAATAAACCTTGTTTAATTAAATGAGTTGAAGAGAAAACCAGGAAGGGACTGACAGTGATCTATGAATGGAGAAGAAATTAACAACACCATATAGGGTTGGACATGTTCAATGTTCATGTACAAAACACAGAGAGAGAGATAAAAGAAAGACATACTCTGAATATTACTAAGTCTCTAAAGAGTTTTAAAGAAGGTAGTGCCCAACATGAGACCACGAAAAATGGGTATTGGTGGTGTGGCATTGAAGGAGTTGCATTAAATTCTCAACCACCTTGACACTGAGGAAGGTTGGAATATCAATTTAAGGAGGTTCGTACAGGAATCGTGAAAAGGCTCAGAGAGGAGACAAATCTACTGTGGCTTTTAAATGTGGTGCATTTATGGGGGTTATGGTTGTGTGGAAGGGAGAGGGGGATGTTGGTTCAGTTCAATCAGCATTTATGAATCAAACAGTGAAAAAGAACAAGCTTTGCTTTTGTGTGTTTAGGCCCTTTGTTGTTGGTGTTGTGTACTCGTAGCCATCATCATACCAATGCAAGCCTCTCATGAGGCACTTCGTAGGTTCAGTGTGATTCCCTATATACAAAATTTAATTGATGATGATGCAGCAACAGCATCATCTGTGTATTAATATATGCATGGTTTTCTTCTCACATGGTTAAGATGCATGCCTCTCCGATTCTTTGCTAGAAATATGGGGAAAATGATGATTAAGAAGTGGACATGTGAACTAGGCGTGCCAAAACTGGCTAAGCAGTAATATGGTCTTTTTGGTTCCAAGTTTCCCTTTGGTAACGTCATGTTAGTTTTAAATTGGGAAATATTAATGACCTTACCAAATGATGTAACATGCTCTTTCTGGAAGATCATTTCTAGGTAAGATATCCAAGAATCAGTATTTATATGAAGAAATGATTTATGGACACATTTAAATCTAGTAGTTTAAACCTAGAGAGCAAGAGATTGATGAGAAGGCAATATAAAAGTAAGTTTTAATTACAACAATATTTTTAAAAGTACAAACATTTTTTGTTAAAGATAATTTTATTTGCGTACGATAGAAATATTATGAATAATAAATTTTTTCTGAATATTTAATGTACTCAAACATAAAAATTATTAGTTAAACTGAAACAATCTTACACTAATTAATTTAGGTGTTTAATGATAATTTGTAAATATATTTACGTTTACTTAAGAATATAATAGAACGGGAATAAGAAAATCTTAGTATTATTACTTAGTCAAGACCTTCTAAAAGCCCATGTAATTAAGGAAAACTTATGTTTTAAGTTGCTCAAAATGTTATAAAAATCTTACAGGATAGTATATTAAATATTATTACTATTAATTTTTTATATTATTTTAAAATTATATATTTATTAATCTATATCAAAAAGTCAAATTTTGTTAACCTAAATGTTTAGGCCCCGAACATACAAAATAATTATTATTTTAGCCTTGTTCCGTAATGTTAGTAGTAGCACAACTTTTCCCTCCTCCTCCTCCACCCCCATTGTAACTGTGTCCAATTTTTTATTTTTCATAAAAACTTAACTCAATTATAAAAGAATTTATCACAACTAACGCACTACTTAACTCATTGAGCTTTTAGATTTTGTCTATGAATGATTGTTAAAAATGAGGGTAAGAGTAAAATGGATATGAATTGCTAGGTTCGGTTATTACAAGTCATTAATATCCTTTTATTTTGTAAAAAACAATATCACAAACCATTTACTCCCTTTGTCCTAAATTATTTGATGGCTAAGGTTTAATTTTTCACTCAGAAAAGCAAATGTTTGAAGAAAATAACATTTATCAGCAGATAATTTTACTAAAATATTCTCATTCTTTTTCTTACTTTCAATAATTATATTATTAAGTCTCTTAAGACAACACTAGTCATTAGATGATAAAATTGAAAAAATATTTTAATATCTTATTGGAAACTCAGTACATCAATATAATATTTTTTTTCAATGTAAAAACATCAATCAATTTAGAACGAAGGGAGTATTTATTTGTTAAAAAAGTGTACTAACAATAAATTTTAGTAAATGTAAAAAAGAATTATCAATTTAACAAGAGAGAGAATTTAGAGGGAAGGAAAAATATATGATATTAAAATAGATGTTAAAAAAAAATATATATTCATGGAGGAAAAGGGGGTCTTAGTAACATATACGTAACCTAGTTTTGTCTTTGCTTGGGTCTTCCTTGCATTTATTTCAGATTCGTCTTCATATAATCACGAGAGGATTGAGTATTTGAGTGACTTTGTGGAGGGAAAGTCATTCCAACTTTTCCTCTTTTAGGTTATTAGATCAATTTTATGGTTCAAATTTTGTCTCATGGCCTCTGAATTGCTTGTTACTTATACAATAAAAACGAAGGATGAAGTAAATGTATAAAAATCCTATTTTTTTTATAAAAAATTATATACAAACAATGAAATAAGATTTTATATCTTTTTACAATTACTTATATAAATTATTATAAATAAGAAAATATTTTCATAATAATGATTGGAATGAAAACAAAGATATTTTTTAAATCAAATAGTTCTTTATATAATGATTAGTAATTGCTTCAGAATACTTTTCTTATAAAATGTTTTTAAGGTTGATATAAATTTATATACATATATATATATAGATTAAATTATACTGATATAACTTAAATAGCTAATACATAATTTTATAATTGTCAACTGAATGAAATCAAACATTACAAACATAATGAAATCATAAGTAATGAGTAAAAAATATTCATTTATATATATAATATCAAAAGAGATACATATTTAGAGAAATTAGTCGATCATTTTCTTAAGACTTATTATTAGATTAAAATTTTTTTCACATAAATAATATATACAAAATTTTATATTAATCCAAAATCATTTATTATATATATATATATAAGAAATATTGCATTACTAATTCAAAGATAAAAAAATATTATACAACTAATTAATGTAAGATATGTGGCAAAATTTGAATTGTAAAATTGATTTAATGAGGGGAAGACTTTCCCTCTGCAAAGTCACTTATCCTCTCCCATAATTATGGTAACTGAACAGCAGCTACAAGGACAATACACAGTATACGCTTCAAACTTTGGATCCATATTACACATACATAATGTTAGCATGTAGACACAAACATGTGAGAATGACTACACTACACCATTAAATAGTGCTGCGACCTTTTGATGAGAAAGCAAGCACGTGAATGAGGGGAATAAAAATTCACCAAATTTAAATCTGCCATCACAAAGTAGCTAGTGACAAGGCAATGAGCATCTTTTTTTGTAATTAAACCCTTCCCCTATACCCTTTTGACATTGCCAAGCATCATAAAGATTTGTTAAGACTCTAACACAAATTATCTTATTGTTTAAAAGTTATACACATTTAAGGAATTTTGCTGAAGAAGTTACTTAATTCCTTAGTTGTAAGTTTCCAAGCACAACTCCAAAAAAGTTTTTTTTTTTTAATTAGATGACATCTTACTTTATAAAAACTTGTAAAATTTATCTTTTGTCATTTTACTTATAATATAATTATAGTTTCATTCTAATATTTTTAGCAAATTTTGTACCCAAAGTTTTTATAAATTTTATTCTTATTGTTTTGGTAACTTTTTAGGGAAAAATTCGTGAAAAATTAAAAATTAAGGATAAAAAGCGAAATTAAACTTTAAATTTATTGTCACTTTTTAATGATGTATTATGTGAGGGGATCGAACAAATCCAATTTTTTTCACAGATTTAACATATATTATACCTGGGTTATACTTATTGAATAAAAAATAAATTATAGTGTAACATATATTGGTGGGGACTAGCGTACTGCCACAGGGTTTGAGGTGTAAGATTTTACTTTCATTATGGGTCAATTTAATTATGAAGGACTGACCATAGGAAAAATGAAATGAATGAAAAAATCCACCAATTGGCTACTTGCAGTGGCATGGTAGATATTAATGCTTCCGAGATTCGATTCAGCACTATAAGTACAATAATAAAAATATTAACAACGTAATATTATGAATATAATTTATTAGATTATTAATTAATAAAAAATAAAAAATTTGAGTATCATAGAGAGTCTCTTTCGTAATGTTATAATTTTTACAAAAATATTTAATAGTAATAAAAAGTTTGTTAAAGCTAAAAATAATGTGTTTGGTCATATATTGTTAGTATGTTTTTTGTTAATAATTCTGAGCCTGATCCAATCTTCGTACACGGGCCGTACGCGTGGCACGTTAAGACAAATATGGGCTTCGATACACTGTGGTTCTTTACCAGACCTACACTGTTGCCAAGCCTTGGGCTCAGAACTCAAAGTATTAAACTGTACTGTCTCTTGTTGACCTAAAATAAATCAATGTTTTTTTTTTTGAATTTTTAATTCGATCCTAAAGTTCCAATAAATCAATAGAAACGTTTCATTTCATTTTTTAGTAATAAAAATAGAAAGTAATGTTTCCACCCCTCCCTAAAAAAATACATCATTGATGATTAAATAAACAAAACATTGGCAAAAGCTAATAAAAGAATTTCACCAAAAAAAAAATCTAAAAAAAAGAAATACCAATTGTTTTCCAATTTTTGGTTTCGAAGTACCCTCTTATTTGTCTATGTTTACCAATCAAAACACAGTCTAAGTGGGCATTTGTTTGCACTTTGGTTACATGTGTTTCTTCATTTTTTTTCCACATTTAATCATGTATTTATATAAAAAACTACAATCGAATGTATTATGATGGATCTGAATCTAGAGGTGTTTAATGTTAAACCAAGCATGTTAAAGACTGTTATAAGGGAAGAGATTCCATGACAAAATCCTCCTCCTTATGTTTGACAGGAAATAAATGGAGAAAGTAGAGAAAAGAAGGAGTAGAAGTAAAGAGGCAATGGCAAATGAAGTGTGTTTGGCAGAGGAAAATATGCGGGGAGAAAAAGAAATATTTTAATATGATGTTTTTTTTTTTTTTTTGTTTCTCCCAAAATTGGTCTCAAGGCATGATTAATGTGGTTTATATTATGACATATATTAAAACTAAAATAGAAAGAGATAATTGAAGTTAGATAAGAGGTGAATGAATTTAAATCCTTTAAGAGATGAAGGAATGTAAATCAGCATGAAAGTTAAAAGAAATAAAGATAATCAAAAGAGATAAGATTAGTCCATCTCCAAGAAATCAAATAAAACCCTAATGAAATTGAAGATGAAACATGAATATTAATTTAAATTAGGAAAATGATAAATGTCTTTGATGAAAGCTAAAAGAATCAGAAAAAATGAAAAAAAAATCAAAATATAATGAAAAGTCAGAGCATCTATGTTTTTATGAAATTTTTAGCTTTAAATAACATTGTTGAATTTTTTAACTAAAAAATGATATGGCGTTACTTGATAAACAACTTATTTAATAAACTATGTATTATAAATGCTCTCATCATCAAAAGTCATGAAATCCAACAAATGATGCATGATGTATACTAGTTTATCACTAAATGGGGATATAAATTATTTTAATTTTTAAAAAACTGATGTAAATCAAAATTAATTAAAAACTTTAAAAACTTCAATTAAATTTAATAGTATTTAAAAATACTAAAAATATTTGGAAAATCAAATTTGTTACTACTTTAGATAAAGAAGCAACAAAAAAATTGAAAACCAATCCTTAACAGAAAAAAAAAATACCAAATTTACGTTGTATCTAGTTTATGAAATTAGATTTCCTACATTTCTTGATGTCACTCGGTCACAAATTTGGACTGTCAAATATATTAAACAATTCATATTTAGTTGTTTATTTTAAATATGACTTATGAGTTAAAAATATGATTTATTTGATTTTCATAAGACGGTTATCGTTAGTTGACTGTATGATTGCGTCAAAATTCTTGACACTTGAGAATTTGGGTTCCTATTTTACTTGTATTTTGAAAGAAAAAATTGAAAATCTACCAAAATTGTTTTGTTAGGGAAATATTTAAAATTTATTCACGTATTTTATTTTGTTAAATCTTAATCATATCTTAATTGTGCAACAAGAGAGTTAAGAAACGGTATCGTTGAGAAGAGACATTTTTTTTTTTGTGTGAATATTGAGCAGATACATTCGGAATGGATATAATATATTTTCCTAATTCCTTTGCTTACAAGGAATTTCCTCGATTCTTCTTCTCTGATCTCAATCACAATTTCTCTCTCTTTTTCACTCTTCTTTCTCTTATCTCTCTTCTGGTAAGCAATATCGTTTTCCATTGCAATTCTATTTCTGTTTCTCCTTTTTGGTTCATCAATTGATCGCTACCTTCGTAGCAAACCCTAATTTCGTAATTTCCTTCCTTTTTCTTTTAACCTTTGTTCTCTGCTGCAGAATTATTGCCATGGCTAAGAGCTCATTCAAGATGGAACAGCCACTTGGTTCGTATTTTCTCTTTATTTTTGTTTTAACCGTTTCTGCATGCTATAGTGCATTTTTAATTAGGAATTGAAATTGATGCTCGTGATTCTCGGATAATACTTGAGGGCATTTGAATTTTCATGCATCGGCTTTGTAATTTCGCATTTGGGGTTTAATTGGGGCTGTGAAATTTGTATTTTTGAGTCTCATTATGTGTCCTCCCTGGAAAATTGAACTTCTTTTTTACTGAATTAGTAATTTTGTATTTTCCGTTTCTTTTTTCTTTTATTTAGCATAGTGTGAAAATGACCTATGCTATATTACTTAAATATGCACTTTCCTTGCATTTGTTAGCTCAGACTTCAGATGTGTGTTTTACTTTTGGTTTCTACATGATATGATGTGATGATATGTTACTTTACTTCATATGAATTGGGCTGGTTGTTATTAGTGAGTCATGCCTTTTTTATTTCCTCTTTAAAGTCACGGCGATCTGATATTTTTGTCTTGGTAAAGAAAAAACTCTATGAACTAAACATCATTAGTGGACTAGTGATGTGAGAACTTGCATTTGTTTTGCTTCTTTGTTTTTTCTAATCTGTGCAAACATTTCATGCCAGAGAGGAGGCAGGCTGAAGCATCTCGGATAAGGGAGAAGTATCCTGACAGAATTCCAGTAACATCTTATTTTCTGCTGTTTGCATATATCATTAATTCATTATATTCTCATTTTTTTTGCTGATTAATTTGGTTGATGTTTCGATGTAGGTAATTGTTGAAAGGGCAGAGAAGACTGATGTTCCCGAAATTGATAAGAAAAAGTTAGTTTCTTCTGTTCTTTGGAAAGTGCAATTGTTAATATTGGCACAGTTTATTTACTCCGAGTATTAGTGTTAGTATTTTTTGAATGTCGGATAGCTTTTCCTTTAAATTTTGTAAAGTATATTTTATACACTCTTATATTGTTTGGGTATGGATTGAAGCTATATGTACTTTCTATATTGAAGTCTTATACGTATTGTAAACTGTAAGAGGTTTGGATGATTCCTGACTCTTACTTAATATCATCTCAACCCTCCATAATGGAAGGAAAAAAAATGGCTGTGAAAAAATGTGGTTCAAAACTTAGAAGAATGAATAACCTGGCTGGAGCGTCGATCTTGCATGAGTATGAGTGTGTTTGATGTTGTCTATGTTTTCATATGCCTTTGTTAACTGTAATAGATGCTTCAAATTCTTACTCCATGGAGAACATTGACAATCATGTGAATGTTCGAGTGAATACATGCCATCTTGTTTCATCTCTTTTGTTTCCTCTTTATTTATGGTGTGTATTATTGTTCTTTTTTGGATGAATGTAGGTATCTGGTCCCTGCTGATTTGACTGTTGGCCAGTTTGTGTATGTGGTGCGGAAGAGAATCAAGCTGAGTCCCGAGAAGGCCATCTTCATTTTTGTTAAGAATATTTTGCCACCAACTGGTAATATTTATGGATTTTGTGGGTGTGTATGTGGAATATTATTGTTCTTATGATTCATTTTGTGAAGTGAGCTGTGATTTTCTGTTTATGCAGCGGCAATGATGTCTGCAATTTATGAGGAAAACAAGGATGAAGATGGATTTCTATACATGACTTACAGTGGAGAGAACACATTTGGGCTTGTGTTCTGAAATAATCCATGACTGGTAACCAACTGAATGGTACTTCCAAAAATTGACCAATGTGAAGAAGTCAGCTTAATTGTAAATTCTCTGGTTTGATGCTTTTATGTAAAGTTTATTATGTCTACTGGAACTTATTTGAAAATTGTCGTGTTTTTATCAGTTCTAAATTGCATGAGTTTAAGGGTATATTCTTAGTTCACACCGTTGATCCCTGACCTGCATCTCTGACTGGTGTCATACAATTATAGTTTACATAATAAAGGAGTAAAATCTCGTCTGTGTTCAAATTTAACAAAATGGAAGAGAAACAGAAACTAGAAATAAAAACTTATCTCCTGATTTTGCAATAAAATTTCGATCAATTGGAGTGTTAAAGAGAGTGCTACCAACAATGGTGATAGCGCCTAGAACAAATGATCTTGTATATAACTAATAACGAGTTACATGATTTAACCTAATTTCATGTTTTTCCTTATTTAATGAGTTACATGATTTTTTGATTTTTAATATAATTAATAATGAAGTGTTTGAGAGGATGTTTATTTGACTAACGTAACTCATAAAATTATAACAGAAAATATTGTATGTGCTGAGAGTGTAATTGAATTTTACACTGATTTTAGTAGCGTAAGATAACCTTAAACCATAATTTTTTTAGAGGACCTTATACCATTATTTGATCACAATGAAGTGTTTGTTAAACATAAAAATTATTTTATACTGATTAGATCACATCGACAACTAATTTACCAAATTTTGTGATCCTCTGCTTAAATTCTTTCTTTTCTTATGAAATAATTAAGATGGGAGTCTGCCTTCTACTGTTGAAGTCAACACAACTTGATGAATGCACTTCTATGGTGAATAGTCTTTACAGCACTGAAGAAGTATTTATTCTTGAATTTTGGTATCATAATTTACATTATATCTATATTCAGCAAATAGTTTTTAAACGTGTTACTGTGTTAGTCATTGACCCAACGATTAGTATCTTTTTGTCAACATGACATTTGTCCAAAATATATATCAACTTTGTTAATTAATAATTGTTGAAAATTTAATTGTTCACCTTTAAAGTCAACCTTTTCAATCAATTTTTCTTCCACTCATAAAACTTAAATCTAAAATCTTGTTTAAGGGAATTAAGTCTAAGATTATTCGGATTAAAAGATTAAAAGACTTGTTGATACCTAACTATTATTATTACAAAAAACAACATACTATTTAATATTATCTTTATTTCTATATCAAGGGATATATATTTTAAATTAAAATAAAATAAAGTCTTAAATATATTTTTGGTCCATATAATTTAATATTTTTGTCATCTTTGTCCTTGCAAAAAAATTATTTTTGTTTTAGTTATTGCAAAACGTGTTTATTTTATTTTTGTTTTTAAAATGTTTTAGATAACACTTTGATAATGAAAAAAAAATGTTATCTAAAACATCTTAGGGAAGAAAAATAAAACAAACACATTTTACAAGAATTAAAATGAAATAAAATATTGCAAGGATAAAAATGAAAAAGTACTGAGTTACAGGAATTAAGGGATTAAAAATGTATTTAAGTTTAAAATAAGAGAAGAGAAAAATGTTTAGAAGTTATAAATAAATAGTAAGAGTAAGAAAAGAAAATAACTAACTACGAAATAGTGTGAGGTTGTTAAAAAGAAAATATCAGAAATTTGAAGTTTAAAAACTCATGGACGATAAAACCGACTGAGAAATGTGAAATCAAAATAAGATATTTCTTTATTATTATTAGTATAGATAATAACAAATACTTGATTTACTTCATTAATTTGATATCATTAAGGCTGTCCAGAGTTCCATCCTTATGCAGATTTGCTTCTCCAAGCTATCATAGGAATCAAAATATTTCTACTAGTTATATTCATGGGGATCGTATTAGAGCTGCCCACTTTCTTGCAAGATGAGGGTCTCGGCATGATTCTTTTCTGGTTATTTGGGATTCTCCTTCTCCCTTCCAAACTATTGTAGAGCATGATAGTTTAGGGTGATTTGTGTTTTTATTTTTCCAATGAATAAGAAAACATGAAGATCAATCAAAAATAGTTAAATTAGTTTATTTCAATTAGTCATGAATTTAAACTTTATTTCAAAAATGCCCAGAGATTTAATTAGTTTTATTAGTGATAAAATATAATGACATTAACCATAATCCAAGGAATAATTTTTCAACCAATGAATCTGAGTTATATTGTTAATAGCTTAATTAGTACTTCTTGAAAGTTTATTTTCATATATACCAAGTTTGATCATTTTGTGTTTTTTAAATTATTAATTATTATTTTTCTTAATGACAAATTTTATTTATCTTTTTTAATTTTGTTAATTATACTCTTAATATTTTTTATTTTTTCTATTTTTCTATTTTTTTCAGTTATGTTCTCAATTTTTATTTTTATTTTATATTAAACTTTGTTCTGTATATAATGATATCTCAGCTGATCTATAGTTGCCTCTAAATATTTATATTTGGATTAAAGTTTATTATTTTGGGATTGGATATTTATTTAGTCTTGTTTTTCTTTTAAAAGTAATACATGCCATATTGCTATTATTAAATGCTCTTTTAAATTAGTTATGCATATTTTTTTATAATATTATGTATTTTAAGGTTTATTTGTTTTAAAAAAATAAAATGAAATAAAAGCCAAAAGCTAACCCAACTCAAATTTCTTCTGATTGGATGGAAATGGATTTGAATTTTAACATAAAGTGTTTGGATGAAGAAAAAAAAAATTGTTGGATAAGTTTTCTCTTTAAAACTGTTTGAATTCAATATACAAATAGCTAACAAACTTAATCTGATCATCGATGAGTTACTTCAAAATTGGCGAATTAAGCCAATGTTTGATTTTGCGTTTGAGACTCTTTAACATGCTTATGCTTGATTTGGCGTTTGGGTCTCTAACTAACAAGTGTAAAATACAAGCTATAACAAATTGCTTTGACTCGCATTTGGAAATTTAACACGAAAACGTTGACGGTGCAACGCAACACCGTACTAAATACGCTTTTAAGTTATTTTTAAAATTGAGCAACTTCTATTAAAACAGAGTTTTTTTAAAAAAAAAATTAAAATAATATATCTTTATATTGAAATATATATATAAAAAAAAACTTTACTGATAGTTTATTTTTGTCCAATTAAATTATAAAAAAAAAATCTAATATTTAAGCTGATTTGATAAGTGACACAAAAAACCAACCTATCCAACCCTATTTGTACCTTTTAGTTTCCATTTGTTTCAAATGCAAATATAGGTAGTGTAAAAAGTAAAATAATGTTATATTCAGTAATCATAATTTAAATTTAAATATTTGTTGAATTAATTTAATTACAAAATATAGATTTTACAATATAACATTTGTAAAACATAACCCTGCAAGCACAAATGGTGCAAACTGTAAATTTTGTTCACTGAGAGCAGTCACAGAAACATAGATATGGAAGATAAAAATTTATAATAAGATTAACATCCAACATTTTGCTATAGCCAATTGCGAAAATATAACAATAACAAATTAATCTGGACTGTTGTACTAGAAAGAAAAACCAAAGCATAATATTGTAACAATAATTTAAGAAACAAGCAAAACACTTTTACTAGAGCATCATCATGTATGTATTATTTACCAAAGTTATAGAAATGAAACTGTCTGTCCAAAAAGCAAGCGAGTGAGTTTTCACTTGGAAGTCCTTTTCTGGTACTGATTCTTGACCCATTTGAGGCCAGCAGAGGTTCCACTCTTCACCTTCTGGGCACCCACAACTGCTGCAGTTTTGGCCTTGTCCATCCCAGCTGATGCCACATACTTTGCATCTGCCATCTTCTTGCTGCTTCCACTCTTCTTCGTCTTCGTCTTCTCCTCCTCCTCATAGTGGTCACTGCCAAACCCTCCACTTCCCCATTGGTCAGACCAACTTGGTGCCTTGCTCCCCATAATCTAGCTTTCAAAAAATTTTCAATTCACATTATTGAGTGTAAATCGAGTGCGTGTTTGGTTTCACATTTTTGAACCATTCTAGATTCACATGAAATATCAGTTACTATCATGTTAGGTAAATGTTTACACGTTTAGTGTCAGATTGAAGAATTGACTCTTCTTTTTTTGTCCTCGGTGCTGGGTTAAAGACTAATCTCGATTAAAGTGTGTGGCTATTATTCCGCTGGTTAGTCCAAAATTTTTTTGCACATAATCAGAATTGAAGAAATGTTCTCCCATTAAATAAATCATTCCCAGTGATACCTTACATCGCGTCAACCCATTGGGTTTGAAGAATTGACTCTAGATATAGAATTGATATTTGAGTTAAAATAACAATGGATAGCTTTTGTGTTAAATAAAAAAATTTATACCAAATTTTACTCTAAAAAACGCCTAAACGTAAGTCACTTCCTTTCAAAAAATCAAAATCAATTCAAACCAGAATCAATTTCACAAACACTCACCCAAACACATACTGATTCTAATCAGCAATCAGAGTTCAGAGACTATAGGCACAACATAATATAGTGGCGAATTGAAAAAGAAATTAAGAGACAAATATTAAAGGACAAAAAAAAATTGCATTTAATCTATTCTAAGTCGCACGCGGTTAAATTAATGGCAAGTACACACGCGTTAACATCGATTGTGACAGATAATCAATACGATTATTCAAATGAAAAGAAAAAAAAAATAGGGGGTTATGAATTGGTGAGAAGATTTAAATTATATCAATTTTCCTTTCAAAAAGATCTCTGAACGAATTCAAACCAAAGTTTGAAGAGCTTATCAACCAAAATTCACTCGTTCGCCCAATAAAGAATAATAGATTACAGATAGATCAAGTTATGAATCAAAACAATAAAAGACACCCAGAAATTTTATTGGTTACAAAGAATTGTTGAGGAATTGGTGTGAATGAATTATAGGTTAAACGAGTTTTCTGATTTTCAATTTATTTCATGCATGTACACATGAAGATATAGAGAGACCGTATTAATTAAAGGACTAGAATCAGATATACAGAGAGAGAGAGAGAGAGAGAGAGAGAGTGCACCTTTGTAATTGGTTGGTGAGAAAGGAAGAGATGGCGATTTGAAGAAGGTAGAGTATAGAACAACGGTGGTGGGGTCGAATCGAATGGGAAACCCTTTTGTTTTGTTTTGATGCAGTGACCAACTGAGCTGAATTACACGCTTTTATACTAAAGCCTTTCACTTTTACTGTGATCAGTTAGTTAGTTGTTCACTGTTCACTTCTGTTTCTACTTTCTTGTTCTCTCTTGGTAAAACTGTGGTCTACGGCCAAGTCACTTGACTGTTTATATATATATATATATATATATATATATATATATATATATATATATATATATTTTGCTTGTTTTGGATTTTTTTTTTTAAATTAGGTGATATTATCCGCTACATGTAAGGGTTAAATAAAGTAATAAATAAAGGATTTTTAGACAGATCAAATCATAAATTGTTACATACTACTGCACTCCTTTGTTGCTATAATACTTAATTAACTAGTTCATTAAAATAAGAAAAATAATAAATAATAAATTTAATTAATAATAATAATAAATTTTTCTAAAATTTATATTTTTTTTCAAAATTATTTCTTGAAGTTAATATTTCTCTCTTTTTTTAGTTGTTTATCTATACATTTTTTAAAAATTATATATTTATAGTATAAAAATAATTAATGTAAGGAATATTCAATATTATATATTTAGTCTTATAAAAAAATAATCATTATTTTAAATTTCCATCTTATAAATTGGTTCTTATAAAATAGAAACAGAAGAGAAGAGGGAGTATAAGTTATTGAGTTGTACAATACTCTCGTGTCTTTAATTAAAGACACTTTTAACGAGATTAAACATATCAATAAAATTAAATAAATTAGTTGGTTTAATTGGATATTTTTAAAATATTACTAATATCTATCAATTTTACTCTTATTTATAATTATTAATTTTTTTATATGTGATGTGAAAACATTAAAATCTAAAAGCATTATGTATCACTATCAATAAAAAAAAACATGTATCTAGAGTATTTAATAATAACAAATAATGAAAAAATTAAATGCTTCACAAAAATTGTAAAGACCTTATAAAAAAGACAATTTTTTGTCAGCAAAATAAATATTAATATGGGTATAAGGGATACCTAAATCAATTTATGTGTGTGTGTTTTATTTTTAAAAAATGATACACATAATAATTATTATGAACAATAAAGTTGACACAATTTCGTATAAGTTAATTCACATATTCAATGTAAAAAACACATGTCATTTAACTCTAAAGAAAAAGCTTGAATAAATTTTGAATGCCAATAAAATGTATGAGTTTTGATTTTGGCTTCTGCAAAAGATATTCTTTATTTTTTATCCTTTGAAATTTTTTTAAATCACTATTTTTTGTCATGTGAAATGAGTGAATTTTTATTTTGGTCTTAAAAAACATTTTTCTTTGATTTTTATCCTTTCAAATCTAAAATTACTATTTTTAGTTCTTAACATTCATTTTAAAGTCCCCTAAAAACACATTCATTTTAAAGTAAATAAATAGCATTCATTCTTTTGTCAAAAAAAAAAAATCATTCTAGGAATTTGGATTTATTTATTTTTGAAAATGCCACATGTTAACAATTAACATAGTAGAATAATACTATAAACGCTAGTGGATGTTAGTTGAGATGATTACTTGATGTCATTTTTTTATAACTAAAAATTTAGGTGAAATGAATATTAAGAGACTCAAGAATTAACTAATATCACATAAGAGAAAAACAATAATTTCATGTTTTTTTTAAATTTTATCCCATAATTTATGTTGGCTTAATTACATGATTACCATGTCATTTTCCTTTTACTACATTAAAAACATTTTACACTTTTTCTCTAAAAAAAAGAACATTTTACACTTCTAATTCATATTCATATTTGTTACTCACATTTTTTTTTGCACTTATAATAGCTAGATGTTTTTAGACCCATATAGATCCAATTATATGTGGACAAATGACTGAATTGTAATGAGTTTTGCTTATTATATAATATGGATGTATATGATATGACTGAATGTGTTTCTTAGCCAACACTCAACACATACAACATTCCACACAACCCCACTATCTATGATCCTTGTCATTTTCTTCTTTCAATTCTTCCAAATATCATTAAGAACTCAATCAACAAACCCATTATTCAATCACAAACCTTCGACAAAACGAATTCGTTTCTTCTTACTTTACAAATTCACACACTGCAATTCAAATTTTTTCCAACGAGAAGAGTACATGTTTTGACAATTCGGGTTTTGTATTATTATCCCATTTTTCTCCTTATGGGTATTCTCCGTTCAACTAGTTTTTTTTTTTTTTCTAGTCACATGATTATCATTTTGGAAGCTATGACCAGTGTGTTTAATCGTGACTGATCTCTAGATGCCAGTGGTGTGGAATTTTCTTAAGGAAATTCAACATTCGACAACACATTCACACACAACTGCACATACACAAGATCAAATATATGAAAGTTTCACCCAAAAAAAATAATCAAATATATGAAAGAATAAAAAAAGTTATATACTTTGAAGACTAGTTGATAATCTCTCAGTCAACTTTATATCAAATGTTGAAGCTATCTAAAACTTAGTGTGTAATTATTAAGATAATATTGTACCATTCAATAATTTAATTTGTTGAATTTGTATTTTATAAAAGTTATTAGATAGATTGCTCAATATCTTCTTTTTTTTTTTTTGACAAAAGTGTTCAATATTTTAATTACATCGGAATGGTGACACTCCATCCAAAGAAAATGATATTCCTACCAAGTAAAATAGGCAAGGTTTACTCACCCCAATCACATTGATCCCTACAAAGGGAGATAAAAGATTGATTTCGTGATAAAAATAGGAGGGAGAAAGGGAGGGATAGGTCGTGGATTCAAGTTCTCTACTAACAAAAATTAACATATTAACAATTAATATTTGCTGATAAAAAAAAATTGATCCCTACAAATATTTCACAATCAATCCTTAGCATTGAGGCCTACAAACTGTTAACACCGTTGAGTAATTCCTTTGTACTAAGCACTATATGCATTTAGCATCTTCTTGTTTCAGCAAGTATCACAATATATTGTCTCTACTTTATCATCTGAAAACCTGTCAAATAGGGAAAATCAGGTTTAGAGCCATTTCTAATTGAGTCAATTAGTAACTTTCACGAACTCAGTAATCCTAGTGACATATCGGGAACTTCCCATATGAGTTAAGAATTCAGCAGTTCAAAATGGTTAAGGATTTAGAAAATGGAGTTTGCTGGAAAGTAAAAACCTATCAAGCCCTTGTATTCATTCTTGACCATTTTTTCTGGGCTAATTACTCTAACCTCCCTATAAATTAGTTCTTACTATTCTTGACCATTTTTCCTGGGCTAATTACTCTAACCTCCCTATAAATTAGTGCTTACTATTCTTGACCATTTTTTTCTGGGCTAATTACTCTAATTTATCCCAAGTATGAACAACCCCATCACACTTCATGGGTGCAATTAATACTAGCACCCAATCTAGTTTTACTTGGAGTAAGTTAGACAGCCCGCCTGATATTAATAGACACTTAAAGAGAGAGAAAAAAGAACCAATAATGGGACATGTAAGATAATGAGACAAGAAAAAAGAAATAAAGAGAAATATTGAGTATTTATACTGTCCAAAAATATCAGAAACATAAAGCCAGTTCTCTTGTTTGAGAAAAATACACTTGCAACCCTTATAGGCTAGTGCTAATCGTGGTAATACTATAATATTGGTCTTGACAAGATGGTGTAAAAAATTGGTCACATGCTAATCTTAGTTTGAATTCTTATATATTTCACTTCCACTTCCTGCTTTTAAGGAGAAAGTTGTTAACCTTTTAGGAACACTTTCCAATTTTCCAGTTTGACACTCTTTCCTGCTAGGCTCCTACCATAATCTAAATAAAGATTAATTTCCTCTCTCCACTTTTTACGTTTTCTTCTCCGTTTTCTCCTCTTTATGTTTTATGTGAAGGGCCCTCTGATTGGCTAGCTAACCAGAAAAAATTGTAGATGATAGATATTTTGCCTTGATGTTTGTTCCTCAGGAAATTGCATACTGAATAGTTCATAAAATTAGCAAATAGCAAGACATATAATGTAGCAAGAGAGTTAACACAATTATGTCAAACAGTTTAATTTTGAACATATATTGGACTCTAATTTTCATGAGCACAGCATTACATACATTAGAAACGAAAAGAAAACACACATCAATTCTAGAAGATTAAAAAATTAAGCAAGGAGCTCTGTATTCATCATGCCTTATCAAAGCATTGTTGAGTCAATGACATCTCTAGAGGCAGAGAATTCATATCAAATAGTAACCAATATTTGTGCACAAACATAAATTCCAAAGAAAAAGCAAAAAGAGAAAATATTAAAATTCATAATCAAAGCTAGTAAGTATCTGTAACATGTAAGTTTATATTCTAGGATCACATATCCAATCCGGATCAGATCAATGAATTGGTAACAAAGGGATGCTTCTCAGATGACATCCTTGGAGAAAGAAACTTACCTCAATCATTTAAAATGATCTAGCCTCCTCTAGTACAGATATAACACTGGCTAAGACACTGGTGTGCAACAACATTGAAGATGAGAATCATGAAGTACTTTTTTTGAAGCCCACTACTAACTATAGAATTCACAATAATTAATTACAACAAGTCTTTGATAAAATCAAGGTTTAGGGTATCACGAACAATAAGGAATAACCCCAGAATTATAACAAGCATAATTCCAGAAGACATGATCGTTTGCTCCACTTCCAAAGGAAGCTTTCTCCCACCCCTAGCAGCCTCAATAAGGATCAATGCCAATGTACCTCCATCTAAAGCAGGCAAAGGAAGAAGGTTTATAACCGCAAGGTTAATATTAAGTATCGCAGCAAACTGGAAGAGACCATCAATATTTGACCGCGCCACTTCTGCACCAACAGCAATGATGGCTACAGGACCCGAAACCTTACTAGCTGATTGGGAGAAGTTAAAAAAAGTCTGCTTTAGCCCATCTAAAACATTAGATGCCAGACCCCAAAACTCTTGCCCAGTAAACTCCACAGCCTGCACCAGATTTTTTGGCCTAACCTTAGCTATGTTAACATTAGGGGCTAGCTGAACTCCAATTTTCCCGGTTCCATCAAAATTCTCATCTGGGGTGACCCTTATATCAAAATTCTGCTCCCCCCTTTTAATCTTGAGCAAAACATATCTCTTGGGGTTCCTCTTGATGACATCAACAACTTCAGAAACAGCACTAGGACCTGGTTTTGGAAACTCACTTCCATTGACCTCAAGGATCACATCCCCAGGAACCAACCCATCTCTTGAAGCAGCTGAAAAGGGTCTAACATCAGGCACAACCACCCCAGGAAACACCTCTTGCTCAGGCAAACCAACAAACAGGACTTGTGCAAAGATAATGGCAAATGCAAAAATGATGTTAGCAACAACACCAGCTGAAACCACAATCACCCTATCCAATATTGGTCTGTTCTTAAGCAAGTTCTCATCATCAACAGGGATATCACTCTCTGGATCATTATCAGGGAACCCCACAAAGCCACCAAGGGGAAAAGCCCTGATGGAATATTCAACATTTTTGGCATTAAACTTTGCTAAAACTGGACCAAAACCTACAGCAAACTTACTCACATGGATTCCTTGGAGAGAAGCAGCAAGGAAGTGGCCACTCTCATGCACAACAATGATTGCTGTCAACACTGCAGCAGCCTCAAGCACAGACTGAGGCCCTTCAAAGTTTCCATAATCAAAACCAGCAATAGACCAAGTCCTAAAATCCAACCTGTTCCTGTTTTTACCGTGCAAAAATTGCTTCTTGTTGCAAGTGAAGTTCACACTTGTTGGGGAAAGGAGTGGTTTTGTGAAGTGGGTTTTGAGCCTCAACCATGGTTCTGAAATGGGTGACTTTGAATTTGCCAATCTGATTATGGAACTGGAATGTAAAGGTGGAGAGGGAGAGAGACTTACGACCATGGCTTCTGAGGAGAAGGGTGGACAACATAGAAAGTGGAATTGGATAATTCGTTCTGTTATTTAATTTAATATATAATTTTTTTCTCTTGTTTTGGACCTGTGGAGGAGAAGTGAGGGACATGTCTTCCTCTCATTTCCACAAGTTGCTCTGTCTGTCATTTTTTCTTTTCTTAGTTTCTGATAATGTTTTGTGGTTTATATTTTTCTGTCAAGCCCAAAGTAGTAAATAATTATGCACTTCGTTTGGGTATGGTTAAATGCACAACCTTTTGGTTTTGTTAAGTACACCACCCTGATTTATTTCTTTTTCATGAGATTTGTCATTATTATACCCGATATCTCTCTGTTTTTGAATCATACAAAAAAAAAACTCCCTAATTTTTGGACTTCCATTACGCTAACCCTCCCTTAGGCATAAATTGTTACATCGATCATCTCTCTTATGTTCTGTTTGGTAGAGGCAAAAGAGGATAGAAAATGAGTGAAATAAACAATAAAATTATATGGGACCTACACTTTTACTCTATATTTTAGTTCAAAATTTTCATCTATTTTCTAACTACTCTATCAAACATACACTTAGGCATCATAAATGTTACATCAACCCCCCTCAGGGGGCTCATAATGATGTAAAACAATTGGAAAGGTCTGGGTGTAGTAAGAGCAAACCTTCGAGACAATTTTATGTAACTTATTTTTTTATTTATGAAAAATCTTTCATAGAAACTCATTTTTCATTGATTTTGAAACAAAACAAAACTTACTCCTTCTGTTTTTTTTTTTTAATTATGATATTGATATGAAATTATCCCATTGAAAGTAATGATAAATTTTTGTCAAGGGCCTAAATACACAAGGTGAATATTCTCTTCCTAATATAATTTATTTTATACTCAAAGACCTTGAAACAAAACAAAAACATAATCCTTTTGTTTCTTTTTAATTTTAGGATTTAAAAAAAAAGTTTCTATTTAACTATCATTTTTGAAAATTCAAGATAACATTAATTACTCTTTTATCAATTACACCTTTATTTTTCACCTAATATTTAATTAATTTACACTTATGTTTTATTATGGAATAAAAATGAAGAAGAATAAAATAGGAAATTTGCATCTATTTTATTTGAATTAAAAAAATTATTATAATTTTTTATTTTTATGTAAAAATCTTAAAAGACTGATAAAAAAAAAGAAGAGGAAAGTGGGTATTTGTGTTTGTACTGGGGTATGTGTTCCCAATACAAAACAGAGATATGTTTGGCTGTGTCGTGAACTAAAGTTGTTTTTACTGAGAACGAACATCCTAATACAAAATAAAAACACATTTTCGTTTTATTAAAAATCAACATTAACATGTTTTTGTGAAGGGTATTCTCGTAAACAAGATAAACTACAGAAGGGTGGCATACTAGCATAAATGGGTGTGTCTTTAGCAATGCCCCTTTGCTTTGTTCACACCAATAGACTATAAGTGATCCGGTTACACCCACAGAAACCCAAATATGTTCGAAATGGACCTATTTTTAGAATTCAATCCCCTTCTAAGTTTTCAGGCTCAAGGAAAATTCTGAGTTCAAATGTATTCGCGACAAAAAGAAATAGAAGTCAAATTTTGTTTTATGATATTTCATTCTTGATTAATTTATGTATTTGGTGGGAATTAGCTTCATGGTGGTTAAATAAATATATATAGTTTTTCAATTTGTAATATGTTGACTTCATTTTAAAACTTATAATGTGTTGCTAGATATTTGATTTTAAAAATTTATTTAAGTCAAATCTATTAATACTAAAGAATTTTTTTCTTTCTGTGAGAATCAATCAGAATCTCCAAACTCACTAACGGATTTATTTTGGTTTGATTTGGTTCAATCAACCTTTTTAACAAATATCTGTAGTCAAACTTACTTTAATTCTTCTTCTCTCCATCACAGAATTATAAATTAATTTATATGACTGATAGGAATGTAACGTGATAATATTGTTTTGTTTTTTAACTATTTGTTTATTCTCTATTATTTTTAAAGTTGCTTCAACGTGATTTTAGATTATGTTGAAACAAAGGTAATTTCCTTTCTTCACTTACCAATGGCAATGATGGAGAACTTGAGCTTCATTCACAACCTAATTACAGCCGATTTAGTTACAACAGAGTAAATAAATCCCTTGATTATAGCTTTTTCGATAAATTAATCAAACTTATTGATGCTAATAACCAAAATCCTTGATTACAACTATTTAAACAAATCACAAAATCGGGAAGGTGGTTGATCTAAGACGCGTAACTTAAAACTAAATATGCACTAATCAACCTTTTTCATGGGCAAATCATTCACAATAATTTGCAATACACAAGGAGATTAGTGTATAACTTTGGGGACAATATATAACCCATAAAAAGCAAAACAAAATCTCAAATGAGATGAGATGTGATTTTTTTCGAAGAATTGAAGATCTTATTATTGATTTCAATTTCTCTTATTACAAGCAAATTCCATTCTAGAGGAATGGATTTTTTGCATCTTATTTTGAACAATGAAAGCCTCAACTTTATATCATTCTTTATCAAACAATTTCACTAGGTGGACTACAATTACAACCACAACAACCATGGATGCAATCCTTTACGCAACGAGGGCCAGCGCAATGTAAACGATCACAATCTGCCTCGAATTCGCACTTGGTACATGCATCAGATGCATCCACAAAACCTGCAAAATTTGTTCACCCAATCACCCTTTTGTCAAAACCTTAATTAACACTTAACTAAACAAAATTTGTTTCATGAGAGCAAATACTCGATCATTTCACAAAATTTTGCATTACATGCAAACTACTCTGGATAATAAATTAATTATAAGTAAATATAATTTTATACAAGAGACAAACAACCAAGAGGTCTAGCTCAATTAGTTTAATATAATTTATAAGTGTTCTAAATTCCTTATAATGTATTCAATTCCTATTAATAAAAAAATACAAGAGACAAATTAAATAAGAGAGAAAAATCAAGAAGAATACCAGTTCTAGATGCTATGAGAAATAAAACTATCAAGCAAGGAAACAAGAATGAAGCTTTCACCATTTCGTGCCTTTATGTTGAAAGTGATATTCAATTCTTTTTTCTTTGATTATACAGAGTTGTATTTCTGAAGATTATTTAATTATAGTGATAAACAATTTTTTTCCTCTCATAATTAACGTTTCATTATTAAATATTTGAGGCAGATTTGATTTTATCTTTTTGATAGTTTTAATTAAGGAATATAATTATTATTTTTTACATAAAAGTGCATTTAAAATGGAGAAACATTACCAACCAGTTATAGCTAAGTTAATCGGATAAGTATGTGAATTTTAGTAAAAAAAATTTATATATATTATCGATTTCTATGAATAAAAAAATGGAAAAATATTACAAATATTTTTTTATGAAGTCTTCCTAATAAGTTCCTTATTAAGAAACAACAAATACATTTAATAAATTATTTCAATCATTTAAAAAAGTAATTATTAAATATTTTTACAATAAAAATTCTTACCTTTGTCTCCTTAACTAATACTGCCATTTATTAATATCCTTTTTAGTTTTTTAAAACCAATCTATAAAATAGTTTTTAAAAAATAAAATATAAAACACAAACACGACTTAGTTATACTAATATTTCGTCTGTTTCAGTAGAATTGTAATTAATTTTCTTGAGTAATGTTT
>PYAF01003354.1:960041-975892 GCA_007407185.1 Glycine tomentella | reverse complement strand
CCAATTTTTCTGATTTTGATATTATTGACCGGTTTTTGCATATATGTCGAAATTTTTTCTCATTATTACAAGACTATTTGGTCCTTAATATAAAGTAATTAAAAATAGAATTACATAGACCAATAAAAGTAGATAAATTAGTTGGTTTTATTGTTTTTTTAATATTACTAATTTAAAAATATTTTATCTTAATAATAATAATCATTAACTTATTATTGGTGATGTGAAAATATTAATTAAAATGTGAGAGTATTATGTCTACTATCAATAAAAAATACATATACTCAGAGTATTTTTCTGAAAATATACTTAAAGTATTTAATAGGGCTAATAATAAAAAATTATTATTTCATACAATTTTAAAAATTATAAAAAATATCATCAATTTTGTATATAGTGTATCTTGTATTAACGACAACAGGAAATAATTGTTTTATTAAAAAAAAGGAAATAATTGTTTTAAAAATTTAAATTTTTTTGAGGCATTAGTATTTGGAGTCTTAAGGTATCGCTTCGTTTGACTTATTAAAAGATTTATAACCATGATGTTTTTTGTTAGTGGAAAAAAAAAAATCAGTGATAAAAAATGATGGGCTTCTAAACCCAAAAAGTATTCATAAAAACTACTAACGTTTATATGCATCAAAGAGACGAGCGCAAACTAGAATATGCAACGTATCAAATTCTAATTTAGTTTATATGACAAATTAATCCATTGATATATCTTTTTATGAAATAATAATCGTTAACATTTTTCCAACTTCCATTAGATTGTATACACTTATAAATAGTTTTTGTAAAAAAAAAAAAAGAAAAGACACTCAGCAATATATAGCTTAGATAATGTATAGAAATTAATTTGATGAAAATCATAATTGAACATCTTATAGTTTATCAAATGATAATGACTAAAAATAAAAAAGTAAAAAATGATAATGGCTTTCAACGAATGGGACCTATTTTAAACTTTTTAAAATGCAGAAAGACTTCATTAAAAATATTAAATTATAAGAAATCATTTAAATATTTAACAAACTACAAGGTTTATTAAACAATTTAAATTTCTAGTATTTCTTTTTTATTTCAATGTTTGTATTCCAAGTTTAGGAACCCTTGTTAGCATTTGTCTCATAATAATTACTTTTCTTACAAGGATCTCATAGTAATTACTTAAAAAGATCATATTAACAATAATTTTTTATTAATTAACATTGTAAAACAATTTACATTAACAATGCATATAAATTAGATTTATACACACACATGAATGATGATGTACTAATATTTTTTTCCTAGCGATTATATTATTATTCTTATATTAGTACGCCAATTCTTTAGATTCTTTGGTTTGAAAATTTAATTATACAAGTTTATTATTATGTCTTTTCAAAAGATGTATTATAAAGAAATGGAAATCAAATCTTTCCCCACACGATAATATCTCAACTTCATTTAATTGTATTAGGGTTAAGTACAAGCTGACAAGCTCATCCAAATAATAGCAAAATGATTTATAACTATCTATTGCATTAAGTAAGCTCAAATAAACAGAAATTCAACTTTTTCAAACTTGTACCTACACTCTGTCTAAAAATTAGGTGGTAGTTGAAACAGACATTAGATGAGCATAGCCCTTGGGGCTGGCACAAAGTATAATTTTTATTCACTTTTTTTTTTTTAAAGGTTGCTCATGTAGATATTAATGAAAATTGTTATGAACTGCACCAACCACTCTGGACCACTGACAACACAACGATGCCTTTAAACAGTTGGAGAATATAAATTGAGGTCTCTGACTTTATGATTTTCACTCGGTAGATACCCTACCCATCTGATTCTAAGCCCTTAACTTGGCTCTAGGTTGCTTACTCGAGTCCTAACAAGGGGACACTTTATAAGAATTATGTCTCAGTTCTTATCATAAACTTTGAAATATGATCGTGAAGACACGGGCATGGCATGCATCACGAGGTTTAAATACAAATTTTGTTTATCTTCATTTGAGAAAATTTAAAACATGAACATCAAATACAAAATTAATCATCATTAAAAATATAATTTTTGTCTAAAGTGCCTAATCAGTTTTAAGAATTCTATTAACCTTTTACTCTGATAATTACTTCATTTGGACTCCACACGTTACTCCACATGCTTCTAATTTTATATTTTAATATTTTTGTTTTTAAAATGATAATTCATTTGTATTTTTCTTTTAAATTATAAATATACCAAAAAATATAGTCAAAGTAATAGCTATGAATAGTCATCGACTCCAGGTAAAGGGTAGAAGAGTACGACCTGTTATGGGACATACAATGCATTATGATTATTAGGCTTCAACCGGGTTATTCTATTCCACCTCTTAGAAAGAAAAAAACTTAAATCAAAATACTTAATAACATGGCGATACATTTATACATATGTTATTGAAGCTTAATTATTTTTCCGAAAAAAAAATTAATAAAAAAAAAGAAATACATTACATTAATTTTGGGTTCACAATAAATTAAAAATGAACAAAAATACATCATAATAAATATTTAAATTAAATTTTAATTAGTATTTTCTTTTTATCTGAATGTATCTGTCCAAATGTGTTCTACTAAATCTATTTGAAATTACTAATGAATTTCCTTTTGACGCACATATTTGTCGTTCATCCTCAACAATCATATTATGAAATATGATGCAAAATATAGATTATATCTTTCATTTTATTCACTTGTCATGCACATGTCAGATATCAAGTATAATTGTAAGTTGATATTAGAGCACTTCAAAAGTCTGCTTAACATCCTTGATTCTTGTCGTTGGGGCAAATAATTGTCTCTTTTCTCCTAGTAGCATTGGATCGTCTTCACAAACTTAGCTCACTCATGATATATGCCATCTACTAGATAAGTATTCCATATTATATTGAGTTCTATTAATTGGATATTGCACCACTGGAGTTTTTCCTTGCAAAACGTTATTACACAAATTAGATCGATTTAAGACTAATCATTTGGATGTATGCATATCTCGCGCGACTTATTTTGTTTCCGCAACGACTGCATCACTTTGATCCCGTGCGGTGGAAGGGGTTGTCATCAGTGGAAGGACCCACGTGACGATAGGGTAAGCGAGAGAAGGACTCGCGCATCATCTAGATTGTGATATGTGGGTTGGGACAAAGAAGAAGAACCAGTGGGTCGTTGCCTTCTAACAGAGTCGTGGGCTCGTGGCTTCGTGAAGAAGAACCATTCATTATGTGATTTGATTGTGTAAATCTAGATTCTGATAGTGTTATTTTACTTTTGATTTGGGGGTTCTGAGTTATGATTTTTGAGTTTTGATTTGGTCTTGTATTCAAATCTAAATTCGTTCTTCATCACTATTATTCTCCCTCTTTTTTTTTTTTAGTGATTTGAAAAGAAATTATTTTTATGAAAAAATAATGTTGAATTGTGTAATTTAAATTTTAAATTATTATTAAGATTTATTAGGTTGTTGTATCTTTTTATTATTATATTTAAATAAGAATTAAGATTATATGAGTTTGTTATTATTCTACTATATTATTAGGAGATTGTTGAACTACTCTTTTATACATAAAAATCTCATATTGAAGAAAAATATATGAAAAAAATAAAAAAATAAATAAAATGAATGAGTAATTATTATTCTGTTTTATGCCTATCAAAATTAAAATTATTATTTAAGCTAACTTTGTTTGATTGACATTATTATAAAGCTTATTTATTTACGGTAACAATAAAAAATGCACAGAAGTTAAACTTTATTATATAACTCAATAAATTTATCAAATTATGATTAGATAGAAATGTAAAAAAAATTATATTGTAATTTTATACACTATTTATTCTTAATTTACTTTTAAAAAATTATATTATGATTCAATTATAAATAATAATATATGATATGATTGTTAATTTTTATAATAATTATTTTAAAAATTATATTTAAAATAATTTTTACATGATTAAATAAAATCTACCATTGTGTCTCGCCTTGAAAAAACAAAAACTAAACATCATTTTTCATCATTTTTTCCTCTCTCAAGTACAAACAGCTTTACAATTCATATTTTTATTCAATTTTTTGTCTGTCAACTGCCCTATAAAACAAAAGCGATAATTAGGCAAGCCACTTTGGCTGCAAACTAATCGCATATCAATATAAAGTTTTGGCATAAAATTTGTAAGATTCTTGCAAGTTGAGAGTAAAATGTATAAAATTAAAAAGATTAAGCAAAACTTGCCCAAAAAATAAAAAAAATGAGTAAAATGTGCAATTAAGTTTAAGGTTTATTGATTCCAAAAGCGGTAAGGGTACGTGTACCATCATTAAAGAACTAGAAATCTTCATTTTTCTATCTGAATGCTGTTTTTCATTCCTGGACACAATCTTTCAGTCCGTTTTTGTCCTTTTCTTATTTAAAGGATTATATATAAAAATTAAACTCTTATTTTAAAACCTAAACAAAATCTTCCGGTCACTTTTTTTTCTCTAATATAAACAGCTTTATATTTTAGTTTTTTATGTGTATTTTTTCTATCAATTGCATATAAAATCAAAAGCGATAATTAAGTAAAGCTACTTCTGTTTGCAAACTAACCATGGATGAATATAAATCAAAAGCTATCAATTGATTCCAATAGTGTTAAAGGCTTAACGTTTTAGAAATCCTCATTTTGTCATTTGAAATGGGTTTTTCTTATTAAACTTTTATCTTTTTCTTTTTCAAAATACAAACTACTTTATAATTCTGATTTTTACTTTTTTTCCTTATCAATTTGCATAAAAAGCAAGTTATTTAATTAAAATGTACTAAGAGACAGAATAAAAATATTTTTATACTCTCCTAATAAGTTTGTTCACGATTATAATAAAATTTAAAGTTATATACTTATACGTAAGATAATTTCTAATTGATTGAAAAAATCAAAATTTTGAGTTTATTTTTAGGCATGGCCGTGTAAAATTTTTACACTATCCAACCGAAGAAATAGAGTATACAGTCAAAAAAAAAAAAAAAAAAATTGTAGGATGCAGAACATTGCATGTTATAGATATGGTACTCTAAAAAAAATCCAATAAGTAGATCTGGAAAACCAAATATAACCGTAGACAACAGAGGATTACATTTACAATCACATCAAGAAGTCCAACAGAAAATAGAAAATCAGCTTAAGCACCACCACAAATATGGCATGTATGCATATGAAGGCCATAAAATTTATCATCAAAATAAAATGTATCATTAGATCCATGGAAGTCTTCTGTTTCTTGTTCTACTATCTTGCATCCTACCCTCTACTTTCAAATACTCCTGTTCAAGATATTGACGCTTTCAACAACTACCTTAGAGCCACCAAAAGAAAGTTAGAAATTGCCAATATTAATTAGACAAAACCATACGTGCCCCTGCTGCCTCTTCATCAACCATCCACATCAACATTCTCGTCGATTCCCTCATACTGCACAAGAAGTTAGAGTGCTCTTACAAATGTTTGTTACAAGTGCTTAAAGGATGTAAAATATGCACATAAGAACTAACCTGCGAATAATTGCTACGAGGTAGCAAAGCTGGGGGAAGCATAAGTGGTGCACCCTTCACCTTATATGCCACTCCATTATCATTGTCCGTATTTGCAGTTTCATTGATATCATAACGTTCAATATCAACGTCCTCGTCAACCACATGAGCTGCCATGCTGGTTGATGGCGCTTCAATCCGGGGTTGCTTCAACTGCATTTTAATGGTGAAGAATGGAAAAGGTCATTTTCAATGACAATAGTCAACTTCAGAAATCTTATTCAAGGCAAATTAAGATACGCTGCTTGATGTATGAATGAAACAAAAAGAGTACCACCTAAGGACAAGACCATAAAGAATGCAACACACTAAAACCGCCTTTATTTTTTATTATGCCAGACTGCTAGTAGAGGCTGAACTACAATGGAATTAATTAAATTTGTATGTTTTCTGAAAAAAAGTTGTTCGAAGAATTCCTTACTCCTTTCTTGTGCTTGCCTTCAAGATCTAGAGATCTAGTAACTTCAGTTCCATTGTCTGGATTACCAAGAGAGTCCTCATTCAATTGATCTGATAAATTCCAGCGAGAACGCTTCCTAGTTCTAGCTGTCTCAACCAAAAGCCCATCTTTTGATCTATCTGCATGCGTTTTACAAAGATATTAGCATGAATAACAAAAATGCAACTACAACAACCAACTTGTGAACAGATTAAAACAAAAAATAATGCATCATACTAACAGAGCAAAACATAACAATAAAGTCACAAGCAATGACAACAAATGTCCCTTGTCTCCAAATGAAATTATAGGAATGTGATATCCCACTAAGCTAATGATCAAAATAGTATCCAACTTTAATTATCAAATCCATTCATTTCACAGGACAATCAAAATCCACGCCAAATGAAGATATGATTTGGCAATCAGTTACAGTATCAAAAGCAGTATGCCACATCTGTAGCATAAAGCCAGTAAAAATTTAACATTTACAACTAGGTAATACAAACTGAGCTATGCACATGTATACATTTATGTTCTCAGTGAACATTAAAAGGAAATAAGCATCATACTAGGACCAGATGAGACATTTCCATTTATAATTGACCACTGAATAGCGACCTCAAAAGCTTGTGGGCAACTCTACATTATTCTTCACAAAATAAAAAATGTCACAGATGCTTGGTTATTGATTGTAAGAACATATCCATCCCCCAACTAAGTTGAAAGAAGTTGTCAGTTTTGATTTTAAACCTCCTAATATTTTGCTAAATAGTATTTCTGGAATTCAAAAACAGTTAAACAAAACCAACATCACTATATATTCCATAACTACTACCTTGTTTTAACTCTTCCAAAGCATCACGTTCAACATGCAGCTTTTTTCTGTGGGAAGATGCATCATTCTGCTCCACATTATGTTTAGCAATTGGATGAAGACCAGTATTTTCACCATTGCTTAAAATATCAATGCTTAAATCTTCTTCATTGGAACCAATTCTAGAAATGTCTGAGAAAAGCTGATCTCCAAACCTTTGAAGTCGGACTTGTGATCTATACATAAAATTATGAAATAAACATTGAATACAACGGCATGCCACAGTATATATATATTAATATATATATATATATATAAAGGAAATGGAGCACATCAAAAGACAATTAAAGCATCCTACAAGTCTGCAAAGCAAAGTAAATTGGGGAAAAAAATGTAACTTGCCTCTTCAGTTCATCTTTTAACTCTGACATATGATTGTGCACTCTTACAAATTTCCTTACTCTTGAAGTAATTCTGAATTTTTCAGAGAGAACAAAGAGAAAGGAAAAGATAGGAAAGGGAACATCATTATCAAGAAATGCCAACGTAATGGAGAGGTGTAACAGTTAACGCAAATTATCAACAATTGCATAATGAAACATTCCAGTACCTTTTGCACTCCTCATCCTCTTTGCATAATTGACCTTCAAGTTCCCGAATTCTAGAATTAAGACTATCCACTTCTTGAACACTCTCATCAAGGTAGACCTTAAAAAATATACATTTCTACATCAGAAATCAAAGCACGATTTGAATTTAATTACAACACCAACAGGTTAATTAGCATTAGCTCAAGAAACAGGATTTTTTTGGCATTTAATTTAGGGAAGCGGATTCAAAGGTAAATTTCATTAACATTCTCAAGACATCATATGAAACAACACTTCAATATCAGTACCAGAATCAAACTTCAAAACAAAGATTTGTCTGAAATCATATTTCATATATTTTGTATAGTTTTGAAAAATAGCAGAGCATGACAAGTTGATAACTGCTACAATACTTACTGACTTAATGCCTATCATTATTTAAAGAACTATTCACATAATTGCAGTCAACATCAACATCAACTTTAACCCAAGATAATTGTGGTAAGTGGTAGATGAACTCAATGATAGATACGAGGAAGTTGAAAAAAAAAGGGGGGGAGGAAAAAGGGAAAATATAACAAAAGAAAAGAAAAGAAGGGTGAAAGAAGGAGAAAAAGGAAAAGGAAAAGAACAAAAAAATGACTGTCTAGAACATAGAGATAATAACGGATCTAACCCTCCACCAAGCTTATAGCTTTTCTCTATTCGGTCCTAAAACACACATTCCGTCAATCTATATCTCACTTCATTAATTCTTATTTAATTACCTTTCCCCAGATAAGTTTAGATCTACCTCTATCTCTCTTTGTGACGAGCTCTTGGTAACAAACTATTGTTCTTACGGGAGCATCCAGGGACCGTCTCATTACGTGCCCAAACCACCTCAATCTATGCTCTCTCATCTTTTCATTCATTGGTACTACCGATACTTTTCGTCGAATATCTTCATTTCTTATCTTATCCATCTTCGTATAACCACACATCCACCTTAATATCTTCATTCTGCTACCCTTATTTTATGCTCATGTTGCCTATGTGCTAGCCAACATTCAGTTCCATATAACATTGCAGGTCTTATAGTATCATAATTACAGTCAGCACATATATTTACATTTTACACTACAAGATTCAAGAGAAAAATATATATTAATTCTTAAAACACGATAAACAGAGTGAGTGATAGAGGATATATCAAAAGCCACTCTAAGATCATTAGTTAGCAAGTGATAGTTATTGGCACCAAGGAATAACAACCTGAGATGGCTTGTGAAGATAAAGTACAAATCTCAACAAATTAAAAACCATAACCTAGTCAATTCCTTAAAATGACAGGAAGCATCATAATTCATTATGCAACAAAATCAAAGAATAAGTTTCAGAAACCCTTCAGTAAATGATTTGGAAGTCCACAGTACACTTATGAAAAAACTAGGCGTTAAACATAGATAACCAATTTTTAACAAACAAACTAACAAAGACAAAACACAAGGATAACCTGAGAAATGCATGAGATAAAAAAACTAACCTCTAGCTGGAATTTTCGGTTCTGAAGAGTGCTGATATCTGAATCTACTTTCTTCAACTGCCCACAGTTCCAAGTATAAAAACAAACATGCAATTTTACATAACAAACAAGGAAATTTCCACATATTTGCGAAAGAAAGATTTTACAGAATTTCCAAACCTGCTCCTCAAGATTATTCCTAGAACCAGAGGAAAGCAATTTTCCTTCTATAAATCGATCTTGAACTCTATCTGAGACTCTCAAATTTCCAGAAATATTACTTTGGCCAGTAATATCCTGTTTTCTCCTATGTCTCCTGTCACTGCAACAGCAATTAATGATATTTATTTATTTTATAATACAACATGGATAAGGATTCGAAACAAAATGAAATAACATTTTTTTTAAAAGCAAAAGAAATAATATTATATAAAGCCAAACTGGCACAAGCAGTGACAGTGTTCAAATGAAATAACATATTAACAAATTAAGGTTTGCTCCAAGAAGGGCATATTCCAGTTATTAAGTGCCTGGAAAGTAAGAATGGAATTTAAATTTCAATTCAAGATATGGTTAACCCTATATAAAAAAAACACCTTTAAACAACAAGGCTATCATGCCCACAGCATGCGACTACTATGAAAAATAATTGTGAAGATTAATACCAAAAGCTAAGAAAAATGGAAAACTCATATTCATCATCGCACAATTACATAGCAGAAATTTCATGGCACACAAAATACAGTCAATTTTGGTTTGCTCAGCATGTTTCTTTTGAACTTGATCATCTCTTATCTATTATTCACAAGGCATCAAGTCTCCCCCTACCCTTCTCATTTTCCCTCCCCTTTTCAAAGGTTGCCTCTCCCAAATCAATGCAAATTCCTTCTCCCTAAATAGAATTATGAAATTAACAGTTTTATCTCTTAAATATAGCACATTTTAATTTTAATATACATTTATATGCAAGATGAACAATAATAGACAGTAAATGCCAACAAAAACTAAAAGATGCATACAAAATTATCAGTGATTCGTGATTAATTACCTTTTTTTCTCCAAAGACCTCGTAGGACTGTATTCTGCAATTTTTAATTCATGGAACATTAGGAAAGACAACAGGTGCAAAATCATTAGGTAAAGCAGCATGTGCATATCTCTCTCTTTGGTGTGTGCATCAACATAAAACATAAAGAGGCATGATCTTGTGCTTAAAGAAATAAAACCACATACACAAATGCATACTCCCATTTATGCCCGGTTAAACAGCTGCGAAACTTCATAGTGAAGCAATGAACATTGTTCATAGCTAATAGAAAATTGGAGACATAAAAAAAAAAAAAAAAACTAAACCTACGTACTCCACTGCCCGAAGGCTCCATGCTATGCTCAGGTAAGGGGGAGGGATATTGTACGAAAAAAAATAATAATGAAAATTGGAGACATAATAGAAAAAAATAAGCCATGCCTCTACAACTCTCTTGTTTGATGTTATATGAAAATCTAGAAAATGGTTACATCAGACACATTCAAGGTTTGAAGAATGAAGACATCAGCCTCAGAACGTGAAACATAAATTTGCTAACGGGGAAATAAAAATCAAACACTTGAGTGACAGAAAAGCTGGACCTCCCTGCTACAACTAATTAAGAAATGATACTAAAAATAAGGAGCAAAAAGAAGTATAAAGATGTTGTGTCTGACCACGGATGATCTGGCGGCCTCTAGTATCTGGAGCTGGTGAGTACCTTCGAGGAGATACATGCCTTCTGTCAAGTTTATCCTTCAGGTCATTACCTAAATAGTCTCTCCTCCCTGGAATATCAAAAAAAAAAAGAAAAAAGGCTCCATTATTGCAAACTAATATAAAAAACCAACAAACATTCCAGAAGATACAAACAGAATGCATAAAATGATAATGAAACCAGGCTTACCATTAACAGGAATAACAAGAGAAACATAATAATGAATAGTAATAGTGCCTCCCATGTAAGAGCAAAAATGCGGATAGAAACAAGCACCCTCATATTATGACAGATATAGTAAAACCCACGCATGTAGCTTATACTTTGTTTGGAGTGTAATCAGGGTACCAATGGATTAAGAACATTTCACATCCCCAACTTGTTGAGAGAAGTAAGATATAAAATAGAATCTCAAATGTAGAGATATATCCAAGATGCTTAAGAAATAAAAATCCATCAACAAGCTATCAGATTTGATTTCTCCAGACATAATCTCCACTAATCCATTTTTCCTGTGCCCATGTAGCCATACCATATCCAGAAGTATCATCCAAAAGGAATAGCATAAGCTCCATACACTCGAGCAGTAGAAATTTTAAATGAAATGATTGGGAAATTTGCTGAACTTGCTTCTGATCAAAACATGATGCTAGCAGACAATCCACGTAAGGCTAATCATGATCTCAGATAACACTGTAGTTCCACAGATTCAAGGAATGAAGCATAAAAAACATGGCCAAGAAAATACAATTTCATGAACAACACCAGCATTGCCTTTTAAGATAAACCAATCAGCAGAATGCCTTCTGAAGAATCTCTCATCTATAATGAAATATCCATACTGCTGGAAATGCAACAGTCTCAACAAGATAATGTGGTCATCCTATCATTGAATAAATTAATCTGGCATTAATCCCATATGCCATTTGTTATTGCATATCTAAGCTTCTATATCTGCTTACATAGAATCAATGGACATATGGACCAGTCTATCAGATAAGTATCTCAGTGTTTTAAGAATATGGCATTCAGCTAAACAAATGGAATAACAGTGTAAATCAAACAGACTGGGGGTGTAAAAAAATAGTTTACAGGAAATGCTTAGAAAGTGGCATCACATCCCTAAATAATTTATAAATTTATTTTCTTACATATTTCTCTTAGTATATTATCTTCATATGCAATGCTTTGTTTTCTTATAAGTAATCAAATTTCCCATGCAAGTTCAGCATGTTATCACAAAAATGGGAAGAAATTCAGACTCCCTTGTTCTGCATATGACTATTTCAAGTGATTGCTGCTATCTTTAAGAAGGGAGAAACCCCAAAGACCTAGACAGCGAAAGTCAAAGCTAGTTCCTCTTCCAATATACTACCGCTACCTTAATCCTATCAAATATTTATATTATATTTATCCTTTGAATTACTCATATATATCTAATTTCATTTCGCACCGTAAACGATTCTAGGAGAAGTTCGAATCCGTTCCGTTAGGATATTGATCGGTCTTGGTTTGACATGGTTTACTTTACGCATTACTGGTTCCCGGAAGAGTTAACATCTCCATTAGCTAAACCTTTTTTTACCCCATCTTTGGACTCGTATTTTGTTTGTACACAATCAACGGAGGCCTCCCCGACATATGTTGCAACATCTTCAATAGCATGTTCCTACTTCGTCTCATTTAAACAAACATCACATGAATAGTAGTCAAATACAAACAAAGAAAGACATAGCATTAGTGGACTCCAAGCACATATATACAAGTCACCTATATCTACAAGAAGAAAGGTGGTGAACTCTTCAAATGTGTGTCAATTTTTCATTCTGCAACATTGTTTTGAACACAACAATTCAAAAAAGAAATATAGCTTGATACTGGCATAAGAAGGAAGTATTAAAACCAGGTTCAAGGGTAAAGCTATAAAATTGCATGAAATTATAAGTTCATAACAAAAAAGAAAGAAGACTGCTTTGATGGACATGAAATTAGCTAGCAAGTAAATATAAATGCTCTGCTCGGATTCAATGCCCTGCACTCAAGGGTGGGGTTATTGGAGGAAAAACAAGACTAGAAAGTGGCTGAAGCAGATACAATAAATACAATAGTCATACTTCAAAATCCACTGAATAGTTGAAGTGAAAACTAATTATTGAATTACCATTATGATGCATATCAAACTAATGAATTTATTCATTCAATGATTTAATTTAAAGAGAAAAAAGTAACATCGTGAAGGTAAAAATAAAAGTGTTGCCTCGTAATGCTACAAAAAAACTGGAAAAGGAAATGGATTATGATTATGATAATGAATAGCCGAAAAGCTAAAATTTATTCTATTGTAATCTCTACTCCCAAAAATAAACAAGAACAGAATATTATAAGAAAACAACAATGGACTGATGGCAAAAAGCATCCCCAATATGTTACTCCACTTTTGCCCAAGGAATAAGAATTGCTGAGCCCCCTAATGTGATGGGTGTGAGTTTGAAGTTATAGATGTTGTAAACATGATTATATTTAGTGTGTAGTAATGGTGGCAAAAAGAGTCACACGAGTGGAAGAAAGTCATGGCCATGGATGGAATAAAATTGAAAGATGACATATGAACAATTTAGTGCACATGGGCAGGATAGAGTCAATTAAAAAGTGGCAAAGAGATTACTTATAAATAGAAGAACTACTATAAAGTATAAACTGAGCTAACATACCATCAAGAAAATGATGTGACCAAGGAGGAGGATAATGATTATTGAATCATGGATATGATAATTTGAAACACAGTATTTAATATTCTCAAAATTTCTGTATTGCATAACCGTCCAGTCCTTATTGACAAGACTCACCTTATTTTTCAAGCAAACTCCAAGCAACATAAATTGCGACACAAAACCTTTAGTTTTGAAAAGCTCTATGATACTTAACAATTAACAAATGGCAAATCGGGGACCATATTGTCAATCATTTTTTTCTTTTCTACACAGTTTCCTTGCTGATAAAGTTATACTCAAATGAAACACCTCAACACCTTCAAACACAAAGAAGCTTCCTTCACTCACAAAAACTGTTTACCTCACATAACCCGCCATTCTCTTGTCCAAGGGAAAGTTTTGGAGTTAAACTTTGGAGGTAAAGGGAACATAGGACAAATTATTTCTAATTTATAATTAATATTTTTAGTTTGATATAATTTTTTACATGATAGATGAACATAAATGTAATGTTCTAATACCCCAGTGCCCGGAGGCTTCCTGTTATACGAAGGTATGTGGGAGGATTATTGTACATAGTCTTACCCTTGCATATGTAACGAGGCTGTTTCCAGATTCCAAACCATGACTAACTCGTCACCAAGACAACTTTACAAAAAATAAAATAAAATAAACTCCTAATTTGTTTTTATAAATACTAAAAATATATTTGTCTTAATTTAAAATTAAAAAAATTGTCCTCCATTACTTTTCCTCCAAACCCATGTTCCCAGACATATTCTAATCGAGGGCACTTACCCATCCAAACACCAACCAAGTAAAAAATTATCACAGTACCCATCAAACATCCCTCAACTAATATCAACTTACCTCAATTCACAAGATATAGACTAAACTAAACAATTAAATAATAAAATTATAGTAGCACTACATGAGCAATGCAAAAATATAATACTATACCACTATACGAGGCAGAGAATCGTCGAAGCTCGGCACTCCCATGCGCGAAGGAGCAATTATGGCGATTGCAGCGACCTCTCTGATACAGAACGCATAGCTTCGTCTTGAACTGCTTCCGTTCAACCATCTTCAACTATTTTTGTGTCCAAATAAATGATTCGATTGACGAATATTCAATTCAATATGAGAGGCTTCAGTTCTTGCGCGAAGAAGACGGAACCATAAATCCCGCGTTTCGCAACATTGCGTCGTCGTTGCTGAGAAAATGTGAATCTCAATTAGTAACTGGGACGTTCTCGATCATTCTATATTCTTTGGAGAAAGAGTACATGTCATGCATCTGAATAGAATCCACTAATAGAACCACTTCCAGCAAAGCATATTGCTTGGAACAGATAGTAGCAAGCAAATCAAAATACACATGCTATCTGCTAAACAAAGAATACACATAATATATATGATCACAATCAAAAAGGGGACCACAGCCCAGGATATAAAATTAAAAAATGAGGGAAATGAAAAAGGGAGTTACCAAAGTGCTTCCAGAGACCTCCGGTTGTGCTTTCAAAAGGATGACCTTTGGTTGTCTCTTTAAACCCTCAAACCCTAACCGAAACCGTGCAAAAATCAGAATGGAAGATTGAAAGAGAAAGACCGAGGAGAGGGATTTGGTGGAGAAGGCGACGCGGCGCGGCGGTGACGACGCAACGGCGGAGTAGGATCCACGGAGAAAGGGAGAAGAAAAGCTTGGATGAATCTCGTTGTTTTCGTGAGAGGCTGAGGCTTTTTTTTAGAAAAATAAAAGTTGGATGAATTATAGAATGACACTGCTACCCATACTTTCGGAGCTGTCAAAATTTGAATTGAGGTTACAGCATGTCTAATGTAAGGAATCTAATTAGATTTGTTAAGTAATTTTTTGTGGTCTTGTTAGTATTTTTTGTGATTTATGTTATGTTATTTTTAAGAAATTCATCCAATATTTTACTCTATTATAAAAAGTCACAAGAAATTCAAAAATATTCATATATTTATTTTTTAATAAAATTTAATATTTTTAATTTTCATAAATATAAATTAAAATAAATAAAATGAAATACGTAATAATATAAAACAAAATTTACATAATAATAAATAATTAAATACAATTTGAGCTGTTGGTTTGTTAACTTGTTAATTTTTAACTTGTTAATTTTTGTTTCATTTAAATAGTCATATTTGGGCTGTTGGCTTTCTTTTCATTTGGTCTAAAAAATTTTAACTTCATTTTCGTATCATCTACAAATTAATGTAAGATTTATTATTGTGGCTCATTTAAATAAATGTTATTTGATTTAATGAATAAAGGGCATAAAGATAATTGGTTACAAAGGGAAGTTATTAAAGGATAATTGTTAATAAAATAATTATCTTAAACGTATTAAAAAGATAACTGTTAATATATGCAGTTATATTAAAAGATAACTGTTGATAGGTGCAGTTATAT
>PYAF01003354.1:932494-957302 GCA_007407185.1 Glycine tomentella | reverse complement strand
AGAAAGGGTCAAGACTCTGAGAAAGCATTCTGCCATTAAAGGATTTTCCTCAAGACTCTACAAAAGTATTCTACCAATAAAGATCTTCCGCAATTATGGACAGAGGTATGTTTATGTGAAACTCATGAATTCTAAAGATCCTTTTTCATGTTCTTGATGTAATTGTTATTGAACATGAATTATAGATTAATGCTTACAACTAACACGCATGCACTTCATTTTTTTCTCCCTCAAAACTCAGGCACCCTTCTCCCTTCCACTTCATAAACCTCTAGTTGTGCTCTCTCCTTCACCCTCTTTTCTCTCAACACTCCAACACCTTCCACTCCCCCCAAACAGAAAAAAGACAAAGAAAAAACTCTACGGCGACGCCCTCCCCTCCCTCCTCCACACCCTCTCCACCGCCGCCAACCTGGCAATTGCCTTCTCCACCCTCTCCGCCACCGACCTACATTGTTCAAGAAGCGCTTCTGTGGACCTTCACGTGAACGTCACGTCAACCACCTTCGCGCTTCTGTGTGAGCGTCCTCGTCGCCGTCAACCTCGCGAGCGTCGTTGTCCTCGTCGCTGTCAACCTCGTGTCGGTAAGGACCTTCACACGCGCTTGCCTCCTCCACGCACTGCCTCCTCGCGCCGTCAACCACCATCGTTGCCCGCACCAAAATCTAGTATGTTTCCCTCCTTCTCTTTGTGGGTAGTTGATGAGGATATTCTTATTTTATTCACAAGTTTCGGTTCCTTATATAAGGAATGCGTTTGAGGGATGACGAAACTATTCCTCCACGTCAGCCACCTTCAACGCTGAAGCTTTTCAAGGAACGGTTTCTCCAATTTTAGAAACCCTACAAGCACTCCCGTTGGAGATGCTCTTAGATGAGTAATTTACATGTACATTAATTTATTATTTGGAAAGATAGATAGACTAGATATATTATATTTAGATAATAGATTAGGACAACTCCATTAGTTCATTCTTGTCTTAACACTTAATTTTTTCCTTTAGTTTATTTAAGATAGTAGGTATTTTAGTTTTTTTTATTATGCAATCATGTCTCTTAGTTTTTTAAATTGATTCAATTGAATCATTTATGTCAAATCCGTTATATACTAACAAACCTCTCATATGTGACATTTTCTATTTAGTTGAAGGGTAATTATAATTGTTAAGGATTGATCTGGCCAAGCCCCAAATGTAGATGAGGAAGAGGAATGCGATCTCCTTGCATCGTCTTGAAGGCCCAATCGAAAATGAGGAAGTAGAAAAGGATGGTGGCGATGTCAACACACATCGTTAAACTCACCATTGTCATAGTGGTGTTTCAACGTCACGACACTGAGTGTAATTGCTCCTATGCCATCTAGTGTGTCGCCTTTGCCGCATAAATGTCGTTGTCATCCACCTTACACATCTCCTCTGTTGCCTCCACCGCACAAATCTCGCTTATCCGATCTCCCTTATCGTGTGTCCGTATATGTCATCCAAGAACAAGTGATCCAGCACGTCGATGAAGTCAACGACAATGAAGCTTGTTGGGATCAAACCTAGATTTGTTTAAATTGGTTTGAATTTATTCATAGCCCCTCAAGAATGTCTTCCATGTTGATGCAATCCATGTCTATTAAACGAAGTGCTCACATATATTCTATTTGGTTGGAATTTTTGTTGATTTTTTTGTTCATCCAAATTTGTTCATCTTCTTGTGTTTTCAAATTTTTGGAAATTGCTAGTATTTGACTAGTGTAAATTTTGGACTTGAGTTTGTTCTTCAGATTTGCAATTGAAGACTTTTTTATTATTTATTTAATTAATCAATTTTTTGACTAGTTTTGTTTTAAAAAGTATGTTTTTTAACAATTATGTATAAATAATAAAGTTTTTTATTTAATAAATAATATTTTGTATAATGTGTAATTAAATTTATAATAATATTTTTTATTTTAAAAATATATTTTATAAAATATACTTTAATTTAAATTTTAATCTCCTTATATTCTATGATTTAAGCATATACAATATTTTTTATTGATATATATTAATTGTTAATTGTTAATTTAAATATATACAATATTAAGATTGATATGTTAAATTAAAAAGTTAGATGGATCAAAATTATCATATATATTACTAGATCAAGTTTGGGTTCAAATACTTCAATAATGACAAAAATATGTATATTTGCCTCTTTTTTTATTCATGAGACTTAAAGATAGTATTAGTTAGATTTATAAATTATACCATTTTATTAATCATTATTAGTGAAGGTAGACCATTGATAATAAAGCTATAACTCTTATCAACTCCTCACAATTTATAATTTGTATATCATTGACTAAGTAAATAATTGACAAAAAATTATTTTAGCTTGATAAATAATTTTGAGAATATATATATATATATTCATAAAGGAAATTTTATTAAATCAAGTGATTAGACACATATGATTAATGTGTTGAAGTTAAGATTAAATTAAGTACTATTTGAGTTTGATCCTTGACGGAAATAAATCTTTATTAGACTTTACTTACCTCCTAACCGAACTCTAGATTTGTCATAGTCTCTTTTTCTTGATGAACCATAAGGTTAAGACAAAAAAAAAATATTATCTATAATAATTTAATTTGAACTAAATTATTTCCTATAAAAAAAAGACATATAATTTCTTACCAAAACATTCTTATAATTTCTCTCTATATAATTGGATTACTTGAATATGGTGGTTAACTCTAAAAAATATAATACTCACATCCTAATCTATGACAGTAGATAAAGGCGATACAGATTGTTGTGACTACTCTTTGGTCTCCACTTTTATTTGTCTATTTTACCCTCAAATATTTTTGCATGTTTAAAACAAAAATAAGAACAACCATGCACAAATAAATAATAAAAAAATGAAAATTCTTTTATATGATATCTACTTTCATCTTGCCAATTTCGTCCCTTTATCTCACTTCTACCCACTCTCTCACACCAACTTATGTTACTCAATTGTAACCGTCCATCACTTTAAACCTGGAAAAATGCACACTCTCTTTCCAACTCACATTATCTATAAACATAATTGCACCGCTCTTCAAAGTTCTCATTCAATTATCGTTGCTTCCATTTTTCTTCTCTCTTGAGCCACATCTGTGTTCTTTTTTTCTTCCTATCATTTCAATGATGTTCCATTGTTCATTATTTTTACAATTTTGATCAAAGATGTTTCCCTCAATGATAAGAATTTTGGTATATACTTAACACTTTTTTTTTCTCGCACGGTCCTTCTCCCCTCGGCTCCTTCTTATCACTTTATGTATTTATCTCCGGATTTTTTTTATTCTAACTCATTCTTACACATCTTTCTATATTTTATTTCTTTTGTTTGTTACTAATTAATGTTTTAATTAATTTAACATGTCTTTCATGGAATATATGGACAAGGAGACAATTTATAAAAAAAAGAGAGAAAGAGAATATTTTTTCAAAGCTAAGACTATTATGGTTTTTCTATGGTGAATTAATTGTTTTTATTTTAGTTATGCTATTCAGTTTGTTTTTATTTTTTTTTTATCTTGAGCGTGACATTCTGAACTTCATAAATTGTAATTATAAATAATTATAGTGTATTAATTTTAAACATAATTAGCATAAAAGAAATGTAGATAGACATGCGCGACACTAGTAGTAAAAATGTCCATTCATTAATCAACAAGATTGCTTGAATTGGTATCTTAATTTGTTCACATCAAGCATAATATTTAGGAGCATGATTCTAAATTGGACCCCAATTGTAATTGTGATTGCAATATTGTTGCGGATCTGCAATCGCATTAGCCCACAATTGAGGTGTGAATTTCAATCACACAAAATAGCCACAATGGAACCTTGACAATGTTCTATTTCACTTTTTTGTCAAAAAAAGAAAAAAGGATAAAGATTCATATTTCAATCTTTCAGTCTAACTTTTAAGTGTCAACGATCGAAAGAGGGTGTCCGCATGAGATATTAATTGTAAGAGACTAAATCTTAAAATAAATGAAATTTTATATTGTTTTATAAATAAAAGATAATATCAATCATTAGAACAATTGTAAAATTCTTATTTTACATTCAACACTAGGATTATGAACTTATAATCGAAAATCTGATGATCGAGTCAATTCCATGATTATAAGTTCTTTCCATACCGGACCCGACCGAAATGGGATTAGATACATTCTCATTATAAGAAGGGGTCGGAAGAAGAACTAGTAGCGGGTTATCAAACCGAATACATGTCACAATAGTCGCAATATGCATCACATCAACTGCAATGGTTACAATCGTGACCACAATCACAATTTAATTAGAACCATGTTTAGGAGTCATCTAAAAATCATAATGTATCATTTTCATCTTACAACTTAGGGTGATCAAAGGAGATCATTCTTATTTATTGAATGTGATTGAGTCAAAATTAAGTTAAATGCTCAATCGTCATATGTTTGGTTAGTCTCTTATTTGTCGGAGGATTCACAATCCCTTAAACATTGAGTCTGAAATTAAGGAGTAAGTGCTTCTAATGATTGGTCTCTCCTTAAGATCGATAAGTCACTGATGATTATTAATTAAGAAATACCCAACAAAACTATACCGTAACCATATACATTCGCCGCGTTGTGAACGGTGAAGATGCTCTAAAACTTTATTAAATTTCGGTTTTATTCTGTTCCCGAAAAAGATAAAACGTTAAACAGATGCTGCGCGCACCTACGAAACCTTTTACAGCTCTCGTCCCATATAGCCATGTTCCTGTGTACTATGCACCACTCTTGTGTGTGTCCAGGTTCAATGAACCAAGTCACTTCCCTTTTTCATTTTTCGTTACATTTTTCTACTTTCCACCACATATGAGCATTTAAGGTTTAAGCCCTAAGCTCTCTTTCGAAGAGGAGCGGCCAAGATCTAATGGGCCAAAACCCTTTGTATACGTACTAATAAACTTGGCTGCTCCTCCTTCACCCACTTCTTCATCATCTTTAAAACCCAAGATCAATTAATGGTAGGTTTACAAGTCATGTTTTTTTTTTTATTATTATGTTATTGGTATAAAATATCTACTGATTTTATCCATTATTAATTTTCGTCGAAAATTGAGCGAAATTCTCTTATTTTAATCATATTTTTTTCATTTACAAAGTTTCAATTTGATACCTATCATATGCTTCACCTTATTACGGAAACCTTTGTTTTATCGGTTCTTGATATCTGATGGTTCAAGGCTGTTAATATTGAGGCTTGGAAACCAAAGTACTTGGAGTGGTTAATTAATTTCTACTTAGTACAACAACAAAAGGAAAAGAAAAAACAAGCATATATCCCTACTCTTCAGATGCTCCAAAATCCTATGTTATAAATTGATGGGATATAAGACATTGTGCATAGAATGATATAGAAATATTTTATATGAAGAGGGTCTTACTATATATTGATCTGTTGTTTGTTGTTACAGTTTGCTGGGGAGGTTGTTCTTGTGGTCCATTGTATCAGTCAGTAGCACCAGCATCAGTGAAAGGTGGTTTTTGATAGCAACATTAGCTTCTTGTCCTTGATCTATCGGATCAAAGTTCACTGTCCCTCAAGAACCAAATAGCAGTTGCTTTCAGGTACTTTTATGCTATTTTTATATGAACCTATGAATATTCTTCTTCATATGCCAAATCAGGTTCAAATTAATTAACTGGGTTATTAAACTGTAAAACTGACTTCAGGGATGCATGGTTCTTTTTCTCCCACCTCTATGCATTCGTTATTTTGTAAAATAATAAACTTTTTCCTTTTTATTTTTTTAATAAAATGGTGGCTCTCTTAAAAAATTTGTGGTTGTGGCGAATTACTTTGTAATCTATGTCGGGAAATAAGTAACAATGAAGTAAACAAATTATGAGATCGATCATTTCCATGCTTGATGAGCTATAAAATATTCTTCAACAACCAATAGAAAAACGTACTTTCATTTGGGCAGCGATTAGCTAGAGTAAAATATAACAGAAAGCTCTTAATTAATTGGAGTTTTTTTTAAGAGAATTAATTAGAGTTATATATAGCTGCACATATTAACTAATCAAAATCACAAAACTACACATTTTTTTATTGTGGAATTTTGTTATCTTCCTTTTTGTCTCATGCTTCCTCTACTAACCAACTTTTTCTTCCTAAAAAATGTCTGTGTTTTACATTTTTTTAACTATACATATAAATTTTCCTTGTTCAATAGAAAAATAAGAGATATGTAATTTTGAGATAAACTTTAGTTTGGGTAAAACTCACTGTCAACCAGAAAAACAATCTGTGAAACAAGCATATATAACTTTCCAAATATAATATTAAGACCACAAGTAGTTATTTTTTAATGCAAATATTGACCGGACTCTGACTCTGACCACAAGTAGTAATATTTTGATTTTATGAATGCCTTGGTATATAATTTCATTAATTATGGATTAGAAAAGGTTTTGAAGAAACCGGTGCTAATTAATGCCGTTTATCAATAATTTGGAGTAGGAAATACAAATCCGGGTTTATTTAAGATGAAGATGAAACTCTAGTCAGAAGCCATGAGTTGGATCCATGGTGGTTGTGCTAACCTGATATAATGGGACAAAGGTTCATGCGATGCCTTGTGCAATTTTCTTACTCATAAATATGTTCCCAATTCCATGCTATCAATGCACTATACAGATCCTTCTACTTCTACTTGAAGAACTACTAATTAAGCAGCAACATGGCACCCCAAAAGGGCCTAATGGTCACGCTCAAATTACCAATGCACCCTCTTGTAAAAGACTATGCATGATCTCAGGTCTTCAATGTAATATATTTTGCACTCCATGGCAGATTTCTACTAGTGTACTTTGTGCTCTTGTACCTGCTGAAGAGAGTTCCCCTTGGAAACTTCAAAACATGTCACTCTTTTAATTCTTCACTGAATACTAGCTTTGTTTATTATAGCAGTAAGTCTAAGATTTTGCATTCTATATATGGTTGTAGTAGTATTGTTGAATTTTAATTCCCCTTTGTTTTGCAGCAGATTGTATTAAATTATTGTGGTCACGTGAGTTATGTATGAATAGTGAGAGTTTAATTTACTGAGTAAAAATGGGATGGTTTGATTAACCTTATTTATTAAAAAAGCTTATTTTAATAAAATAATTTTTCATTTTATAGTGTATTTATTTAAACTGTTTTTAATTAAAATAAATAAAATTTAGTTTATTTTAAGAAGGAAATCATATATGTTTTAGTGTAATTTTGGTTCCCTAATTTTTCAAATCCATGATTTTTGTTTTCTTAATTTTTAATTGTAATATTCGATCATTCTAGTTTTATAAATTGATCTTTATGATAGATTATTAACTAAAAATTGTGACTATTAGAGATATTAAATTAAATAAAAATTATTAATCATTAAAAACTTAATAAAAATTATTAATTATTAAAAAATTATTAATCCTAATGTAGTGTTAGTATTGGTGCAGTTGTGTGTACCAGTGTAGGTGAAAGAGAAGATTGCATAGAAAAGACAAAGTATAATGTTTTGAAAAAATGAGATTATTAATAATTTTTATTGATTTTTAATAATTAATAATTCTAATTAATTTATAATTAATATAATAACTTAATTAATTGAAATTATTTGTTAATAATCTATTAAAAGGACCAAAATAATCAATTTATAATACTAAGAAGGAGAACTAAAATCATGCATTTAAAAAATTAGGGAGACCAAAATTGTAGTTTAGTTTCTTTTTTTACCATGTCACTCCCTTTCCTATCTTTTCCATTTTTAGTTTAACATGAGTTTGTTTAAATTTAAAAAATAAATTTAAATAAAAATAAAATATAATTTATTTCTTAAAATAATCAGAAAACTATTTTTGTAAGTAAAAATAATTTAAACAAATATAATAAAAAATAAAAAGTTATTTATTTTAATAAAAACTATTATTTTAACAAATAAATTTAAACAAACTCATCCTTCATTTTTTTTTTTTTCAATTTATCTTTCTGATATCATAAGCTTGGATGCACACAAGAACAAGTACTGTATTATCGCATTTTCTATTCCCTTCAAAAAAGACAATGAATAAACTTCAATTTCAATGGGACAGGATTCAGCGCAGTCATATTTTTTGCATGTATTTATGCATTCAACACATTTATATCCGTTAGATGAAAGATCGTCGGATGGCTGAGATTTCTTATGTTGACTGAGCGAAATAAAATATGAGCCGTCCAATTGTTTAATGCGTGAATGCCTTGAAAGTGAATGCATTAATTAATTGAAAAGCAAATGCAGTGGGTCATTTCAATTTTCAATGCTACCGAGTCACTTTTTTCAGAAATCTACCTAAGCTCACATACTGGATTTTATATGAAAGGACATTTACACTTACATAAAAATACAGCAATAATTGTATTCACATACTCTATAAATTATCAATCTTCAATTTAAGCAAATTCATTCACATATAATAAAGGGTCTAGTATAATTAATTCAGCATATACAAATTATTGTAAATCTCTAATATTTGTGTGAATAAAAAAATCACATATAAGTCTAGCTAAACTATTAGTGGGACATTTTCATATAACAATTATTTTTTTTTGCAGTTCAAAAATAACTGCAGAGTCCTGCTGTTATATATGGTTCTGTGCTCCAGATTTTGGAGTCATATTTTCTTTTATTATTTAATCTATATTAATTTTTTTTTGTGGCCAGGGTTTCATGCAGTCACTATAGTGACTTGTGACGGCAGAAAATCCACATCCCCCCATCCATTATCTTCATTTGCCTCACTCTTATTACAAACACCTTTATTATGAATAGTTGAATACTCCTGAAAAGGTTAGCATTCAAATTGAATCCTGAAATTTCCCTACTGACAATAGTCTTCCAGAATAGCAGATAGAAATCATGTACATATTTCCAACTTAACCACAAGTGACAAGGGAATAAAGGGAAGGAGTAAAGGCAATATTTTATTTCACAATTATATGAAAGAACATTCACAGTTGCACATAAATACAGCATTAATAATGGTTCATCCAGGAAATTATGCAAAAAACTAGTAGTCTTAAAGTTAAGTAAGCAATTCATTCACATCCATTCTCTTCATTTGTCTCACTCTTATTAAGCACAACTTTTATCATGAATACTCTCCTAAAAAGTTTAACATTCAAATTGAATACTAAAATTTCCTTTTTTTACATAATAGAATAGTAAGAATACTGAAATTTCCCTACCCACAATAGTATTTCAGAATATTCACAGTAACAAAATATAAGATTGATTAAATAATTATTAAAAACTATCGATTAATAATTAATATTGTCAGATAAAAAAGGAAAAATTTAGACAATTCCAACTTAAAAGCTAGTGACATTGGAAGAAGAAGAAACTAAGGGCAATGTTTATTTATTACTCAACTAGTGAATCTAAATGTAAAAGCTTAACTAATTCAAGCTTTCTTCTGCTTGATTGGTGGCATAAACATAGACCTGAAAATCAAAGCAGCTGAGGAAGCCCCAATGAAGGGACAAATCCAATAGACATAAAACTGCTCCCAAGTGTTGTGCTTGTTGTTGACAAAGGCCCATCCAAAGGCATTGGCAGGGTTCATGGAAGGCCCAGTGAATCCACCACCAAGAATAGCCAAAGCAGCAGTTGTCACAGAGAGCAAATACACCTTCACAAAAGGGTTCCTAGGACCCTTAAACATGACAAATAAGATAGCCATGTTGTGAGTGAAAGTTAAAACACCTTCAGCAACAGCACCAGAATGCAAGTCAACCTTCAAGAAAGGTCCTTTCAGCATGTCATTGTACTTGGATGGCATCACTAGAAGAAGGGTTTTGATGCCAACAGCACCACCATATGCCTGAGCAGGGAACCTCACTGCCATTGATGAAAGGGATGAGTCAGGCCTCAACCCTGCAGTGTAGAATGAAAGACTTGTTGAAGGGTTGAAGTTTGCACCACCTAAGATTCTTCCAATGAAGCTTATGGTGAGGACATAGAAGCTGTTTACGATGGTGCTGATTATGAGGCCTGCAAGTGAAAGAGGTTGGAGGCCAAGGAAAAGTGCCACCTCAGTTGTGACAATCCTCAATGTTGAGATTATGAAAACCCACATTGATGTCAAAATTGCATCTCCAATTGCTGCTTTGATCAACCCCATTTCCTTCTTTTTTTGTTTAGAGTTTGTATTCTTTTCTTTTCTTTTTCTCTATTTGTCAATGGAGATTGGAGTTGGAGCTGGAATCTCACACACTACTCTGACTAGTGTTATGGGCCAAGAAAAGGAAGAAAGAGAAAGAGATGAAGATTCTGTGGATGCAAGCGAAAAGCTCCATATCCTTTGTTTAGAGTGTTGGGTTAAAAAAAACATATGAAACACTCCAATTTGGCTGGTGTGTGTCATTTGTGGGAACTGGGAACCAATGAAATATGTTTGAAATAGACATATATAGGTTACTTTTCTTTAATTTATTTCCGTTTTAAAGTTTGGTATTTTTATATCGATTTTTTTACAATCATGTTATATTTTGTTATAAATAAAATAATATTTTCCTTTTTAATCCTTTGTTTCTTCACAGCCTTTTTAATCGCTGTGATGTTCTACAATTGTGAGACCAATTTTATCTCAATATATACTGTTTTACACATCTTAAATAAACCTTACTACAAATAGTTCGTTTTTTTTTTTTTATAATTTAAGTAACTTTTCTTTATAATCCAAAGATTTAAATTTTTTACCAAATAATTCCTACAAATAATCACACATTCTTATATTTTATTATTGATAAAAAAAGTACATCTCATATTCTCTCCCAAAAAACTATTAACTCCGTGAGAGAATTTCAACTATAAGCACTTGGAATGGAGATGGCTTAAAAGGGTGTAAAAAATATATTTTGAATTTTTTTTATTTCACTTTTTAATATCAAATCATTTGATATAGAGAGAAAATAAAAGTATAAGGAGATTTTTTAATAGATGTAAAAGTAAATGTTAAAAAATGTGAAATTGTCAGGAACTAATTATAAATATTTTATTTTACATTACTTTTTCCTTTTTTTTTCTTTATAAAATGTGAAACCGTCCAGAAAAATAAAAGATTATTTCTAGTGAATATAAAAATTAACGTGAAATAACACGAGTTAGATTAAAAAATATTAAGGCAGATACGATCAAAGGTGTGATCCACATTAAAAGTTCCAGAGCTCAACCTAACAACCGATAAAAGAAAGAAAAATTCATAAATCAATTCAGAGTTGGAAAGTAAGCCACGTGGTGGACCTTGGACCAATGCAACATAAAATATTTTTGTGGTTAATGACGTGAAAGATATGTGGCTAAGTGCTGAATTTTAAAACGTAGGTAATAGATTATAGATTCATGCCTTAAATATGTCTAAATTCTTTTTAATAAATAATTATCTTTTGTTATCATCTTTAATAAAAAAAATGTTGTTTTCAATTTTTAGTTTATGATATATTAAAATTGTGATTTCATTTTGATTACTGATAATTTTGTTTTTTGTTTTAATTGAATTTTATTTTATTTGTTTTAATGGAAAAAAATTAATTATGTGAGATCTAATTTTACTATTGTTTATCACGTATACAAACATCACAAATAATAATTTTTTTATATAATATATTGGTTGACTAAAAAATATAATTTTATTAAAAAATATGTTTTGTTATATTAAATTAATAACATTTTTTTCTTCGAAAAAGGCAAAATATATTGATGACATCCAAATCAGGTACAAGATGTATTAAGTGAATAATAACATTTGTTAAATAAACCTTAAAAAATATATCATATTCATTCTATTTATTTACTTCTATATTATCGCCTATTATATTGAATTTTGATTTGTATTTCTTTATCATGTTAAAAAAATAAACACTTTAAGTCTATTACTGTATCATTACATTACAAGAATTAATGTTCTACTTATAAAAATAACCATATTTTTTTTTCACTTATAAAATTAAGAGTGCACAGTAAAATCTATAAATAAATTAATGATAATATAAAGTTAATTTTATAAAATTATTATTTTCTTTATTTATTTGTTATTATTATTAATTTATATAAAATGACATATTACGACTATTGTTTTGGAACGGAAAGACTACAAACAAATCACTGTTTTTTCTAACAGGAATGCAAATACTACTTAATTACAAAGGACTACTCACAAATGATTATACTTATTTGAATAAATCAATAAGATGTGAATAAATAAATTCCTTGATTATAGCGGTTTCAATAAATTAAAAAATGATTAGTGACTGGTCTAACAGATTTAACACGAATATAAACAAATTCAACAAAACAAAAAACATGAATATAAACACTCAGTGAATCAACCATTTTCATGAGAAGAATAAAAAATAATTTGGAATAAACACGAGATCAGTGTAAAATGAAATTTGGGGACAATATAAAACACATAAAAAGCAAAACAAAATCTCAAGTGAGATGAGATGTGAATGTTGTCGATGAGACTTGAAGATGGTATTATTAAGTTCAATTTATCTTATTAAAAACAAATTCAACCCTAGAGGCATGAAGTTTTTGCATATTATTTTTGAACTATGAAAGCCTCAGCTTTATTTTATTATCCTTCTTTATCAAACAGTTTTGCTAGGTGGTCTACAATTGCAACCGCAACATCCATCGATGCATTGTTTTACGCAATGAGGGCCAAAACAATGTAAACGATCACAATCTTCATCATTTTCGCACTTGGTACATGCATTCACAAAACCTGCAAAATTTGTTCACCCAATCACTCTTATCATAATCTTAATGCTTAAATGAAAACAATGGTTTTATGAGATCAACAACTCGATTATTTCATAATATTTTGCATTAAATTCAACCTGATTTGGATGATAAATTTATTCTAAGTGTATATAAGAGACAAAAAACGAATAAAAGTAAAGAGATATACCGGTTGTAGATGCTACTAGAAATAAAACTATCAAGCAAGGCAACAACAATGAAGCTTTCACCATTTTGTGTCTCTGTTGTATTTCTTTGATAATACAAAGTTGTATTTTTGAGGATTATTTATAATGATAAGCAAATTTTTGCTCAGTATTAAGGATTAATTAGTATTTTAAAAAGGATTATTAAATATGTGAGGCAGATTGTTTGATTTTATCTTTCTTTTTTTATTGTTTGACTTCATCCTCTGTTATAATTTTACCTAAAATTGCATTTAGTATGGAGAAAGATTTTTTTGACCGAAAATTTATTTGGACAAACATTGAAAGTCAAACAAATCTGTATCATATTCTATTTATATGGACAATATAAAATTTATTTGTTTTAATTATTCCTGCATCTAAATTATTAAAAAAGAATTATTAAAAATAAATGGGATCCACATATGCCCTATGTGTAATTAATTACACAAATTAATTATGAAGTAGTTAGTGGATTTAATTTCAGAATAACAAATTACTCTGTTTGGGTAATTAATGTGGTTCGTTCGATTAATTATGATACTTTTAAAAGATAAATCAAAATAAAAATAATTACGGAGTAGCATATTATTCTATTTGTTACCTTAATTAATTGATTTGTAATTAAACAATTTTAAAAATTCAAAATTACTTTGATTCATTCAATTACTTATAATACTATCAAAAGGGTTTTTTTATTATTTATTTGTTGTTAATTTGATTAAAGTTAAAAAGGTTTAAATGTAATTTTGATATTTCTATTTTTTTTAAATGTAATTTTGGTCTATTAATTTTAAAATAGAAATTTAATTCTTCTAATGTTTAAATTTCATCATTTTAGTCTCTTATTTTGAAATAGAAACATTTAATCATCTAATTTTGTAAAATTTATAATCTTGCTCATTCCATCAAATTGATCAGAAAAATATATGGTACAAATTTCATGATATGAGATAATTTATTTGATTTGTCATAGTTAATGTTAATTTATTAACAATCAACATTTCAATTCGAAGGAAGGACCAAAATGATATATTTTACAAAGGTGGGGAACTAAATGTATTTATTTTAAAATAAGAGACTAAAATTGTCAATTTTAAAAAATAGGAAAATTAAATGTCTTTATTTTAAAATAAAGGGAACAAAATTATAGAATGTGAAAAATAGAAAGACCAAAATTATATTTAAACCAATTAAAAAAGGTAATTTGTATCCTAACTAAATGTATTACTACTATTAAAAAAGTAACTTGTATTATAATTAATTTAATTTCAATTAAAAATGATATTTTATAATAATTAATTTAATTGTTTTTAAAAGGTAAATTATATATATATATATATATAAAATATGAAAACCTGTCTTTGTTAACTTTTTTTGGAAGAAAAAAATTAGGATTTAAAAAATGTAGGGGAAACAAGTTTTTATTGTTAATTTTTTTTTTTTTGAAAAGGTTAACACAACAAAAATAAATTTTTGTTGTTATGGAAAAACGAAATTTTGTTTAGGAAAAACGTGTTTATAAAAAAGTGAGGGATTAGTTATTAGGGGTGCCAGTAGCAATGCCCGTGTAGTTTTTGGGTAACTGGCCCTTTTGCTTTCTATTTGGATCTAACAACTATTTTATCTTTAGCTGGCCTTAAAAAATGTTTTGGGGCTTATCAGTTATCACTGTCTTCTTGTTCAAGAGTTTCCGTTGGTTAATAATCGAATTAATCTATTAATAATTAATTTCTCATTTCTTTTTTATAATTTTTTTTTCTCATTTCCATTTCTATAAAATATGCATACAGGATATTATTTAAGGATAAAAATGTTTAAACAAAGACGGATAAAAAATACAGATATCATTAATCCCCGACTTTATGGTCTTAGGTTCTAGGAATAGTTTAGTGTTATTTTGTGATTTGATTTCAACCTACTTATAGAAAAATAAAACTTACCTAATTCAATCATAGAGATAAAATATAATTAGTTTGAATCCATTTGAATATAAAAAAAATAATTTGATTTTTTTAAATTTTAAATTGGATTGATTATTTCACACATATTAAATGATTAATTATTGGGAATGTTAGCTTCCTAAAGATAATTTTTAAATATTGTTTTATCTTTTCATAATAATTATCATGTTAGAAAAAATTAAAATAATAATTATTTTATTTTTAATGTAATATTCATTATTTTTTTATTTATATCTTTTATAATATTAATGATGGACAATAAAAATTATAAATAAATTAATGATAATGAAAATATTAATTCTATAAAATTATTATTCTCTTTCATTTAATTATTATTAATTTTTAGTTATGTAAAAAAAAAAAAAAAACTTAGTACGACGTTTATTACGAGAAAGGGGAAAATATGGAAAACTTAAAGCAATCCCTTAGTTTGAAAATAATCTTAGTAAAAAACTTAAAACAATCTCTTATCAATGCATATAGTATTTTTTTCTCTAATATCTCTCTCCAACCTCTCTATAAGCTAACTCTAATTATTTTTTCCCTCTCCGTCATTTATCCATGATTTCTTCACAACAGTTAATATTGAAGAAATCAATTTATAAAATAACACATTATTACTCAGCCAATTACATGAATTTAAGATAAAAGTTTCAACATATTATAGACTTAAATAACAAAAAATTTATTAGAGATCTAAAGTCAAATTTAATCATTTATCAAGGTCTTTAAACATGACAAATTATTTAAAATAATGCATTTTTAATAAATATTTTTGAAATTTGGGACTGTTTTGAAACTAATTTGAAATTTAAGATAGTCAAATACGTCCAAATTGGACGTGTTCCAGTACGTCGCTAATATCCCTGACCTCCAAACCATATTTTAACGATGGTGGACTAATTCTTGTGAACCAATGAGTTTTGCAACAGTAATGGATGGAACAACAGGAGATATGATGCCTTGTGCTGTGTTAGAGGCTAAGATACCCTTCATGGCATTAGAGGACGACTCCACCATCACGATAAGGGAAGGAAAGAAGAAGGAAGCTGCAAAAGATGGACCCACTCAAAAGCAAAGGCAGAAACAGAACTAGGGAGAAGAGGCGAAGCTGGTGCTCAAGTTTGGCCGTGGATGGTGGTGGAAAAAAGCTTCACTTGCCGGCGCGTGAGAGAGAAGGTTGAAGAAGTTGAGCATGACTGCGTGTGGCTGGCCAGAAGGGAACGACACCGATCCAGTGGGTCTTGCTAGAAAAAGGTCATTGGAAAAATTTCCGGCGACAGTGGATGGTGGCGGATGGCGACGGACGACAATATGGACCACGAGAGAGCTCTGATACCAAATTGAAGAAGGAAAATATCTTCTATATTATTCCAGCACACACATAATACGTGTATATATATATATATATATATATATATATATATATCTTCTATATTATTCCAACACACATAGAATACGTGTGTGTGTGTGTATATTCACAAGATATATGGGCCCCTATTGGGCTCTGATGCTAAATATACTAAATATAATCTTAACAATTATGATCAATAATAACAGTGATGGGATGTTAAACTTCACTAATTATGTTAGAATCCTAGTAGCTAGGAAGCTTATAAGACAAGTCTTGGTAAAAATGTAATACATGTATATAAGTAAGAAAAATTATTCCCTTCAATTAGTTGGACAATCTGCAAAGAGCAACTAATTTGCTAGATCTTGAACCCCGCTAAAGCAAAAGAAACATTATTATAATACAAAGAAGTTAAAAGTATTTCAAGATTAAAATGAAATTAATTCAGAAACATAACTGTTGAAAGCACGATATAGGTTCAGGTATACATCTCAAGACCATCAGTATATAATTAATTCATTCTTGAGATAGGTTAAGACATTCACAACAGAAAAAGACAAGATTTAGGACTCCATAATACAGAAAACCTAAAGAGTGGCTATAGAACAAACCTCAAGGCCAATAAATCTTTCATACCCAACATCACATGAATATGGTGCCCCCTATCTTTCGTTTAATACTCTCCAATACTTGATGTACTTGCCTGGTTCTTTGTGGTGCTTATTAAATGCCTGAGAGAGATTGTGCAAATGTTATGTAGGAAAACAAAAAATTTTAAAAGATCACTTTAGTTACATCCCTTGATTCTCAAAACGAAGAGAAAATTAAAGAACTTGTTGGCATTCAACGTGTAAATAGCAGGGCAACAAAACTATTGGCAGAGGTGCACCAAATAATGCCTCAAAAAACAGATAAAAAACAAAATATTGTATCTAGAGCTTGAATTTGAATTTGACTATCGTCTCGCCATTCAATCCTTTCCAAAATTCAGGAAATCCTTACCTTTCAACTTCAAATGTTCAAACATCATTCCCAGTTTCCAGAAAGCCACTCAGTTTCCGTTTGATTGGATGAGGAAAAGTTCCTATCAGAAACAGCAAGTTGAAACAAATGTCAAGGGACATTATCTTCATAACTTTGTGGTCAACCAGAGATTCAAAAGCAATTTTTCACTAAAGATTGTCCAGACAGTGGCAAAACCGGTGATGGCTACATTGTGAGCAGCAAGAGTAGTTGATCTTTCTGTGGCTTCTCTACCACATATACATTGTTTTTAGCATATGTATGGCTAACGTTTACAAACAACAGTATTCATTAATGTCTAACAGCTTTTCAAACTGAACGTATCCTAATTCTTAATTAAGACAATATCCAGCAATCGCAATTAGTTTCAAGTTTCCATACATTTCAATCAGTTTATAAGAAAACAACATTAAAAATTAGGACATGATAAATCTAATAAGATGACGAAACAGCCAACCTTTGGAAACAAAACCAATGGTACTATAGCACGTACAAATGACTCAAGTCAATAGTCTAATGAGATCAGCAACTGAACATTTCAACCAACCCAATTGCTCCAGTAGAACTGTAGAAGTAGTAGAAGGCAGAGAAAAATTAGCTGGTACAGAACTGGAATTAGCATAAAAAATGACATAAGAACATGAATTTGTTTTGACCAAAATTACTTCCATTATAGTTTTATTTCTATTCTGTTCCTTACCATATGAGAGATATCTCATTCACACTGAATGCAAATTGATGCTTCTGATTAAACATATAGAATAAAACCAATTAAAAGGACACTAAATAATTAACAAATTGTTATATACAAATGCTGAGTGAAGCTTATTTTTATAATTTAGGCTAAAAAGTGCATAGAATAAAACCAATTAAAAGGACACTAAATAATTAAACGTATAGAATTTCTTAATGACCTCCAAACATATTACTTGGAACGAAATGATTGAGAAGCAGACAAGAAGTCATAGCAAGTCTCATGTATATATATAAAATAAAATTTCCACTTAGCCAATTCAATTCCTTTACCTTCTCCTCCCATTACACAACTCGGAGAACCAAAAATGACATCTCTAGCATGAAAGTGAGATTCTCTCGAGAATGAGTTATTTCAATCTTAGACACTGAAGGCTACGTGGGAAATTTTAGACAATTAAAAACAATATAAACTGAAAAAGGTTTCCAAAAAGGTCATTAACTAATGTTCAGCCCACTACCTTAACTGGTGATTCTCCAATTTCCCAGCATGCATTGTTTGTTGAAATAGCCTCCTTTATCTAAGAAATCTCTTGTGCAGCAGACACAATATAAGAATAAAATTATCATAATAAAACCTACACTCCAAACTATGTAATTAAGAGGGATTTCCCCAATAATAAGGAGCTATACTCCATCGTTTCTTAACGGTAAATATAAGTTTCCATGAGGGTACAAACTCAAATATGTAATATGAAAATGGTATAAGTCAAGCTTAGGTTCAGTGTTTGATTAACTTTCACATGCAGAACTGCAGAAACCAAAATCAAATGCTGAAACAGTAATAAATGATTTCAATTTCAACTGCAACACATCTACATAAATGAAAAAGTTGAGATTGCAAAGAATATATATAGCAACGATTCTAAAGCATGATAAAATCTACACTCACATTATGAAGAATACCAATACTTCAATAAAAAGCAGAAAACCAAAGCCATTAACACGCAAAATTCTCTACTGCAACAAAATGTTCTAGAAATTCAAAAAAAGAAAAGTTACCTGCATTTGGAGATCAGAAATTAGCAATTGTTATCAGTCATTGTGATTCCCAAACATGGAGCAATGTAAAACTCATCATGTCTCTTCACTTATAGATTAATTGAATTCTCAAAAATTCAAAAAGAAAAAATTAACTATCAGAGACTTAATCACATGATAAATACCAAATGAATTAATCCAACCTTACTGTTGCTTAAGTTCAAGCAATGCTGAAACTGATTATTTTTGTCAACCTTAATGCTGCATAGTTCAAGCAGGGCTGAAACTGGTTATTTGCCAGTTATCAACTTTTGACAGATGGTTGCTCACTGGGCCTGCAGCAATATTACCGATAAGATCTTAAATTGCCTACTTAAATAAATACAATAGATGATGGTTTAACGTTTAACATCTTACTCATAATATTCATATTGAGACTCTTGTAACCGACTTAGCTTTAAGCTCTGTGTGCTACCAAGCCCCAAAGATATTTTATGTTCCCATTTCATTCATATCTTCATTTTTCAATAATAAATGTCATCTAATAGACTAGAAGCACATTAAACAATTAAGTAAAACTCGCAAAAACATAACTCGATAGTAACCTACGAATGACTGGAAAGTAATATAGTCAATGAATCACAGTGGATATATGAAAGAAACAGTAAAAATAGATTTATAGCATGAAACTCCTTATTCAATTTAAATAACAAAATTTAACAAAACACATGGATGGAAATGTTACTCTCATGGCCAGTCCCAAATGATAAATGTTGCAATGTCACTCCACAAGCCAATGGAATATGAGACTATGCCACCAATGAGAGTGGTGCCATCAACACTAGTGAGCATTGATTTATAACAGTTACTAAACACAATTTGTTAGCTCCCCAAAAAGCATGAGACTCTTTCTCATAAATCTCTTGTCAATAGAATTTAATTAAAATGTAATTGTAATGCAAAAGTTTTTACCCTACCTCCAATCACAAATTATATCTAGAAGATTATAATAATTTCCATTTACTAATATCAAAACCCTCCTCCTTTGTCCGGGCTTGGGACCGGCTATAAGAATATAGGCGGAGTTAAAAACTTTTTTAAGTATAAATTAATAAGTTAATAAGTTAATAAGTTAATTAATAAATTAATAAATTAATAAATTAATAAATTAATAAATTAATAAATTAATAAATTAATAAATTAATAAATTAATAAATTAATAAATTAATAAATTAATAAATTAATAAATTAATAAATTAATAAATTAATAAATTAATAAATTAATAAATTAATAAATTAATAAATTAATAAATTAATTATGAATTCTGTTGAGTAATAGAATCATCAATAAATAATTTATGAATTCTGCTCAGTGACAGAATTATAAATAAATAAATAAATAATTCAAATAATAAATAAATAAATTATAAATTATGCTAAGTAACAGATTTTCATTCTCATTGATTTGAAAATCGCTGAAGTCTGGCATGCAAATTTATTTCGGAAATTATCACTGCAGAACATATAAAAATAAAATCAGAACCTAAAAAGATTAGCTCAAGATTTCAATTACTATTGGAAAATACCTAAATAGACAAAAAAATTAAGGTCTCTTAAGACATACATACATAGCAGCGGCAAATAAAAATCAAGAAATTCACAAGAAATATTATAATTAAATATTAAGAAACAAAAACAAGAATCGAAGGAAGCACAAATGGGCGTACACTGCAAATAAAAATTCAAGGAGCCACAACGAAAAGATGAAGAAATTCAGAATATAAAAATAAAAATATTATACTTACAATGATGATTCAGATTTCAGAATCACGGTGATTGAATTAAATTGAAAAGGTAATTTTCAAAACAACAAAACAGAGAAAGAAAGCGATGAACAACGAAGAAGAAAATATGATTTCTTATAAAGATAACAGCAAAAAGAAAAAAAAGAACCAAACTTGACGAAGAAGATATAATGAATTCTCTTAAAATAACAAAGAAATAACCTAAAAATGAAGAAAGAAGAAAATATGATTTCCGAAAATGCAACAGAGAAAGAACCTAATAGAATCTAACAATGACGAAGAAGAAAATATAATTTCTGAAGAAAGTAAGAAAGAACCTGAGAGAATCGAAAGGCTGAACCCGGAGTTGATTGAAAAGTTGAAACCCTACGCGTATTTTTATAAGCACAGTCTAATGGTAAAATAAAATTAAAATAAACCCCAATCCTATATTAGACCACCGACTCAAATAAATAGCTTATTTAAATAAAAATAAAGGCACTTGCTATTTACACAATTTTTCTAAGTACACCATTTCGTTTTTTTTCTTTATTTCTTATTATCAACTATACAATTTTAAATCCTATTTTTACCCTCCATATTTGTTACTTTTTAAATCTTATTTTTTATCCTATATTTGTGATAAAGGTTGAACCTCTGTATTCGTTATTTTTAAACTTTTTTTTAAGTAATACCACATTCTTTGTAAAATTTATTTGTGACACTGTATATTTCCTCCATGTGATACTACATTCCATATACATCCATAGTTGACTTCACCTATTATATAAGAAAAATTAAAATTAAAATTAAAATAAGAAAATATGTGAATTTGCATTAACATCACACTCAAAGCTCATAAGTTTCCAAATTTGCACTTTGTTGTTGTTAAGTCCTTTTTTCTTCTTCAAGATTTTAACAATATATAATATTTTAACAAAGACATGGATCAAGGCCTCTTATCCAAATATTATTTTATTTTGGAAGTCTTTATTGGTTAAGGTAGTTGTAAGTTGTAGATGAATTTAATTTTGAAACATTAGGCATAAAACTTTTTTCACCTTAAATATGAATTTTAAAACAATTATTGATTTTTTAATTATATAATAATCTTAAATTAATTAACATTTGAAAAATTCTTACACAAAAAATAAATTCTAATTAATTTCATTGTTATTCGGCTTGCATATTAGGTCCAATTTTACAAATTCAAATTTAAACATCTAACTAATTGAGCGTCAAGCCCATAAGCAAGATGGGCTAAACAGGGTCCCAAACTCAAAATTCAGATTATACTTAAACCAGTAACACACAATTTTATTTAGTAATTCAATAAATCAAATAAAATTAATCTTCGTTACTTTGTTTTTTCAGATGAACTCGAAACTTGACGTCATGCAAATTGTGAAGAAAGAAATGGTTGTGCGTTCGGTGGAGATGAATTTTCTGTATGCATTTTACATCATCAGTTAGATAAAGATTTAAATAAGTATTATTTGTTAAAATAAAAGATAAGTCATTCATGATTCAACTTCAATGGAATAAATAAAAAGAATTGAGAAGAAATATTTGATTAAACTAGTGTGGTGGAGGAGTGAAATACATACTAATTCCTTGAATAGTAGTAATCAAACCAACGATAAGGTGACTTTGGTTGTATGAAATGCAATGATAAAAATAAGAGAACCGAGAGAAATATTTAAATTAAAGTAATATAATAAATATATGAGACCCACACATGATTTGGAAAACTTCTCCTTTCCTTGGCAATTTGAATTCAACCAAACCAAGAGATAAAAGTGGGTTTAGTTGTGAAGTTGATCAAAGAAGAATTGAAGGAGAACTTTAACTATTTTTTTTTTGGAATAAATATGTTTTTGTTCTTCAATTTTTTTTTGAGGTTTTATTTTTTGTACCTCAACAAAAAAAAAAAAAACTAATTTTAATCCTTAATGTTTACATCCGTTTTCTTTTTTCGTCCCAATTGTTTAAATTTTTCGTTGAGGTGACAATTGTTTTTGCGGTGGTTTATTTTATAGCATTCAAAAATCGCCAAAAATTGCTTGATTAAAATCTTCCACCGCCGCCACCAACCCCTTTCCACCGTATCTATCACCACCACTTCCACCGTACCTATCTTCACCACAGTTAAAACAAGCATCGCCATCACAAATTGGGTTTCGGAAGGAGGCCGACGTCGGAAACGAAGATCGGCGATGGCTCATCTTCCTCGGGATTACACACGGTGGGAGCTTGCCGTTTTTGGTGGGTGATCGATGAAGGAAGAGGAAGGCGTTATGTTTGGACCTCTAGTAGTTAACATAAAATGGGAAGAAAGAGGGATCGAAAAATTTCAAAGATGGGGTACAGGACTTTGTACGAATAATTCTACAAATTTCATGGATCAAGTTGTAATCTTTAACATCTGGGTTTCTTGCGGGATGTTCATGGTCCCTTTAACTAGTATCTAAGGTGAGGTTTCAAAGTTTGGCAAAGCAATTTGCGCAAGACAGATTTGGATGGATTTTTGGGGTGTTCCTCCCTATCAAAGATGCAAGACCTCACTAAAACAAATTTAGACAGTTTCAAACCACCAGAAAATGCTATAGCATCTCCAATGCAAGCATCTTCCTGAGTTTCTTAGGCTAAGTAACCGTTTCTTCCCAATTAAAAACCATTATTTTCACATGAAACCCCCTATTTTTGTTATCCCCAACCGTTTCGCCCCAAATTGATGAATCAAAATAAGAAGATGAAGAACAATTGCAAAAAAAAAAAATGAAACCATACTGACCGTGAAGAGGAGATGAGCGACCCCGACCCAGACGGCGACGCCAAGAGCGGCGTCGGTGAGAGCGGCGACGCCAAGAGCGGCGACGGGGAGAGCGATGACGGCGAGAGAAGATCCGTGAAAGAGGAGGACATTTTTGGAGCGGCGACGGCGACGGCGACGGCGGTGGACCCAACGGTGGACTCAACGGGCGTGAGAGGAGAAGAGGACGCGTGGGGAAGAGGGAGCCATGCGAGAGTGGAGAAGAGAGGGCTGAGGTTATTTTGTTAGAATGGAAGAGAAAGGGACGAGAGCATTTGAAAAGTTTCTGGAGAAACTGAAATGTTTACTTTGAAAAAAAAAAAAGAGAGAATAAAAAACTGGAAAATAATAAACGTTAGATAAAAGCTGAAATTAAAATGTCTTAAAATGCTTTCAGGAGAAATTGTAATGTTTTAAAATGGTTTAATAAGCTCAAAAGTGATAGTTAGAAATTAAAATTTGGGTGAAAAGAAATGAAAGAGTGATAAATTGTATGAAATTAAAATGTTTTAAAAAACTAAAAAGAAATGTAATGTTACTGTATTACTTATTTTTTATTTATTTTGATATTATATTTAATTATTTATTATTATGTAAAATTTTGTTTTATATTGTTATGTATTTTTTTATTTATTTTAATTTATATTAATGAAAATTGAAAAAACATTAAATTTTATTAAAAAATATAAATACATGAATTTTTGAGTTTATTATAATTTCTTGCATTAGAGGATAATATTAAGTGAATTTTTTAAAAATGACATTGGGGTTCACAAAAAGTAATGTCAAGGCAAAAAAATTGGTTAAGAAATCTAATTGAATTTCTTCCATTAGATATGCTCTATTGTAATCATTAAAGATAAGGACAAAAAAGAAAATGAAGATAAATATTAAAGATTAAATTAATTTAGTCAACATTTTTTTCTTAAAGACTAAAAAATAAAAAGTTTGGGGACAAAACTTAGTTAACATTTTTTTTTTGATAAATGTTAATTATTATATAATTTGTTAACTTTTATTAATAGAATGATTGATCCATTACATTACTTTCATTCCCTTCTTTTTTAAACACTCAATCAACTTTATATCAAAAAAAATTCACTATTTAGTTCAAGTCCTACATTT
>PYAF01003354.1:886036-900345 GCA_007407185.1 Glycine tomentella | reverse complement strand
TATTTACCTAATAAGTTGCATGTTTTATTCAACTAATTATTTTATAGAAATATTTGTTTATTTTAAATTTAAAATGAAACATATATTTTCCTTTCCAAAAATAATTTACACCAATGCTGCACTAGCTAGCATAAGCCTATGAATTCAGCAAAAGAAAAAAAAGCACAAGCCTAAGAAGTATAAACTACCGATATTTATAAACGGGTCTGTTCATTAATCATAGTATAACGTATGAGTTGGGAACCAAACAAATTAATAATTAACTTATTTTCAATTAAAATTAAAGTTTTGTCTTAATAATCTATACAATAAAAGTTACTAGTATTTATGATTAACATATATTGAAAAAAAAAATTAAATATAAATTAAAACAACCACGTATTAAGCCAACGGTATACACGTCTTTAGACTATAGTGTTGAGGTTTGCGTGTATGTATTATCGGCACCTGCAGATCTATATGGAAACTAACGCACATAAATTTTTTTATTGAATATATTAAATAAATATTTTTTTCATAAAAAAATAGATCTTATCAAGATAATTAATTAATAAGATGAATATAAATAATTATAAAAGATAAAAATGAATAAATTGATACTGTTTTTTATCTATTTTATTCTTTTAAATTTTACACTTTTTAATGTTGTATATATTATTATTTTTAATGAAACTTATATAAATTTTATTTAAGAAATATTATATTATTTTTTGCTTTCACTCATAAAATTTCTGGATTTGTCATGGATTTGCCAGCAGCACTTCGTTAGCAATGGCCAATGGGTTAATTATCCGAAAAAGAAAAAAGGTTTCTTTGTCTATATATGTTAAAACTCATTTATATTTTTGAAAAGAAAATATTTTTCATTTTAAAATAATAATTTGTAACCAAAGAGTGTCTTATAGTCACTGATCATGGACACTGTAGGAGGAATTGTGGAGAGAGAGATAATCAATATTATAAAAGGATAAAAATAGAGAATAATTAAATTAATAGTTCAATTGAAAGCCATAGTGTGTACTCATGGACCGGTACACAAAAAGTCCACATCGGCTTTCGACTTTGATATTATTTCCACTTGTTATGGTTTAATGACTTGGCGCCAATTTTCCAACGGTTCACAACATGCACCATTAATAGCATTGGTGGACCTATTAGGATTTATATGTGAGCAATTATATAAAGGAATTAGATACTATATTTTAAATCAAAATATTAACATTTTTAGAATCTTCTCTTCACTTTTCTCTTCATTTATACGATGTTTAACTTGTTTATTTTTATCTAATATAAGACTTTAAATCACTTCATTTTTTTTAATAATAGCTAAGTTAAAAGGATTAAAAATATTTTAGAAGTAAATATGCTCACACTCGTCGACCACTTGGCCACCAGAGTCTCCTCGTCGACACCGTTGACCACCGTTGTGCAACACCTTCGATATGTGACTCTGCGTTCCCACGTGGACACCGTCGTCAACGACTTCAGTTGCTCCCTTGGCCTCGTTGTCCATCGCATCGTCAACCGCAACCTGTCAGCAACAGAGGTTGCCACTCTCGACTTATTTCCATAAACATTTTCAATCAATCTCTAAATCAAGGTTCGCAATTAATTACCCTTTTCAATTCTCAACTCTCGATCTCTGTTCTGAAAGCATATTTTATGCTCTTCTATAGTTTGTGAAACCATAATCATTTAGTTTGAGTTACTTGGACTTTGGTTGAGCACCATGTGTTTGTGAATATGCGGGAAAGAGAAAGAAAACTATGTTTGATTTATAACAAGAGAAGAGAAAAAGTAAAATATTCTCATGAACAATTAAAGCAATATTACTCCATTACGAAATTTGTAGCAGAAGAGGTCTCAAGTAACTTCCAGTAATTTCATGAATTAAAATCCTCCAGCAACCAATATTGAGCGTGAACAAGGGCAAGAAATAAAATATACATCACAAACATATCCTTATGAGTTTGTAGGGAATAAAATTTAGAGATGGTTCTTTTAGAAGTAAATATGCTCAAATGAGTTTGTACAAGGGAACATTCCATTCATGAGAGAATGCAGACTTTTTAATTCACCATTATAAATATAATGATGATGTATGAATGTATTGAAGTATATTCTCATATTTACTTTAGAGGATTAGTAAAATTTAGGGACTTAATGTTTGGTTAAACTATTATCTTCATCTTGTTACAAAACTAATTACATCAAGTTTTGATTTAAAATTTTTTTATAAAATTTTTTTCGAGTTAAGTGTGTGAACATAAAAAAAAATTCTTGGGTCGGCGAGCCACTGATTAATAGCATTGCCTATTGAATACAAACGAAGCCTATAAAAGCACACTCGTCTTTCTGCAATGCAAGAGCACTGAGCACAACAAGTAGCGAGTAGTGGTACGGTGTTTGATTATTTCATGTCATAAGCAATAGCTTAGATCTCCAGACCATAAGCATAAGCAAATAAAAGCTAGCTGGATCAGTACTTTTGATCTATCTAACTTTTAAAAATTGAGTCTCAAATAGAGGAAAAATAATAATGTAGTGATCTCTTGTTATAAAGTTAAGTAAAATTAATTTTAAATTGTTGACTGTAATTGAGATATATACCTAAAAAAATTCTTTAAAACACTTTATCAATTTGTTTTACTGTAAAACACATATACTATAGGCTATAGCAAAAAAATTATATAAAAAAAAAACCCAGACATATACACATGTACCGTTATTCTGGGTGTATCATGTTAGGTCTGTACGTAATTACCTAAAACACAAAAACCCATATACTATCGCATCACTATTTCATCTAAGTTAGATTTTTGGTTAAACTCCCGGATTAATTTGTGAGAGTCATGCACATTTGTGAAACATATGTGCGTGCATTCAATTACAGAGTTTTTTTAAAAAATAAAAATAAAAATTATTGTCATAGAAAGTTTGGTGGTATATATTTAACTAAAATTTTAAAATATTTAAATAAATTTTTCTGTATTAATTCAATTAAGACTATCAATTTGTTTAAGAAAGATGTCTAGTTATATTCAACCAATTAAGATTTCTTACCAGTAACAAAACATATTTTTGGGTATTAAAAAACCTGACTAATTTCAATGGATTGTTTTTAAAGTAAAATTTTGTGACCCTGCTTTAAATAAGAGGTATAAATATAAAACTCATTTAAAAATCTCATGAAAACCATATAAAAGACTTTTTAATTTGATGGCCCTTTTTTTATTTCGTCTTCGAGATATCTTTGTTTCTTCCCAAATCCATCCCCCCCCTTTTCTCTATTTCTTCCTTGCTTTCTCTATTCAGATGGACTTCTCTCTCACTCTCCTCTCTTACTTTTGTGGATAAAATCACTACTGTCACTCTTCAATGTTTAACTTAGTTTCGTGCATTCTTTAATTATTTGCTTGTCTAATTATGCCGAAAAAGTTAATACAACTTTCTATTTGATTTTTTCCATGTAAAATGCTGTGAAGTGATATTCTATAATTTGATTTTTATTATTTGATTAGGGTTTAAAATATTGAAAAAATGATTTTTGCATGTGATTGTGTTGCAATGGTTGATGGCGTTAAGGTTTTAGATTATTCTATAATGGATGTATTGTTGTACTATTATTTTGTAATGTTTTCTTATATTGCTCTGATTTTGTGAAATTACACACAAATATTTCATTTTCTAAACATTTACCGTGTCCGTCCTTATAGAAAAAATACGATGTAATATTTTTTAAATAAATTAAGGATAGTTAGCGTATAAATACCAAAAGCAAGAAGACTTTGTTATTTTACTCAACCAATTTATCTCATGCTTTTTCCGGTTTCAAAATATATATATATATATATATATATATATATATATATATAATTGATTCATGTTAAGCGAGAAAGTTAATTAACAAGACTTAATTGTATTAATCTTAATTAAAAGTTAAGTTTTTCTCCAATTTATCCTTTATTACAACTCGATATAAAAAATAAAAAGGAGTCAATGTAGCTAAAAGTTAAAATGAAATGATTTTTTTAAAGATAGTAGCATAAAATAAAATAAAATAAAATAAAATAAAATATTCTTACATTTTGAGATCAAGAAAATAATATTTTTTTCTTCTTGAGACCAAATCAAGGATATGTTTTAATATACATTTTTATGAGAAATTCACTATAATAAAATTATGAAGGGGAAAAAAAGAAAAATATTTATGGATTTTAGACTGTGAAAGGTACCAATAAGGTGTGACACCTCTTGGTTGATAATACAATATAATAAAAGATCAATTTGTTTAAACATAAAAAAATGATTTTTTTAAAAAGATATAATTTATTTGTTAGAAAATGTTTATTTTTTTTTATAAAAAATAGTTTAAATTAATACATTAAAATAAAAATAATTTATTTTATTAAAAAATATTTTTATTTTAAAAAATAAGCGTATTTTATTTTTCAGCTGGGAAGAAATAAAGATTCAAGTTTGGAAAAGCAAAAAATTCCAAATACAAGTAACGGTGTGCCGCTTGACCAAACCGACACGCTTCTCTCTGTTCCTATCTTCGGACCTTCTCTTCTCTTCTTCTATTTCTCATTACCGTTCCGTTTCGCCAGTGATCGAAGCTAGTTACTAGTTACAGAAGAAGATGTTGCAGCTACTATACACTGCGATTTTCTTCGAAATGCTTCTGATTCTCACCCTCGTCTTCAAGACCCCACTGAGAAAACTCGTCATCGTTTCGCTCGATCGTGTGAAGCGCGGTCGCGGCCCCGTGGTGGTTTCCACCGTGGGCGCCACATTGGTGGTGGTTCTCGCGTCGAGCCTCTACAGCATGGCCAAGATCCAGCAACGCACCCTCGAGGCCGGCATAGTCAACCCCACCGACCAAGTCCTCATGTCCAAGCACATGCTCGAGGCTTCTCTCATGGGTATCTCTCAAAAACCCTTTTTTTAGCTCTTAACCTAAACCCCTCTTTTCTAGTGTTTTTGGTTTAGGGTTATAGTTTTTGTGTTTTTGTTTTTGTTAATTGTGGAAAAAAAAGGAAAATTACTTGGATGATTAAGTGCTTGGCTACGAATTGAATTGTGGATCGAGGGATTGATTGTGATTATTGTGGTAACTTGCGCGCTGATGTTTTTATCCATGTATGTGATTACAGTGGTAGATGGGATTAGAAAGGTGTTTTTTTTACACTGTTTTGATCTAAAATGTAAAAATAGAAATATTGATTTCCGTTTTGGCTTAATTATAGTTGGTTCCTTAATTATAATTAAAAGTTCAATTAGCCCCTTAATTAAAAGTATGAGGACCTGATTGAACTAACAAAGTTGACCGAAATGGTACGTCTCATTTTTAAACAATTTGGAGGGTGTGATTGAACTATTTAATAATTGAGAGACCTAAGTGAAGTGTTATTAAATAATTGGAGGACGTGAATAAATTTCTTAATAATAGAGGGACCCTATTGAAGTGTTTTTAAACAATTGGAGGATTCAATTGAATTTTTTAATAATTGAGAGACGTAATTGAACCCTTAATTATAATTAAGAGACCAATTGTATTATTAAGCCTATTATATAGGAGCATTTTCCTTTTTTTTTTTTTTTTCAGTGCTATTTGTTGTTTTACACTGGTCTGAGTTGCAATTGACGTTCTGTATTGGGTGGCTTGTTTCAAGCTTTCATGTGAATGGGTTTTTATTTTGGGTGTGAATGGTTTAGTGTCTTAGGAAGGGGGACGTGAATGTTGGACTTGAGCTGCTGCAACTGGATTGGTGATTAGCATGCTCCATATAATTGAATGCTTGAAATTTTAAGGGTATTTGAAGTGAGCAATATCTTTGTCTACTTTTTTAGTTGGTCTGTGACTCTGTTCCATTATAATTCTTTGTGATCTAATATAGAAGTGGATGTTTTATGGTTATGACTTATGTGTAAGAACCTTCTTGTTTGTATTGGAATTTTGATGTTTGATTATTTGAATTGTGAGATGTTAAGAAGTAAAAAATTGGCATGGATTAGCGAGGAATAACGACATATGATTCTTATAAAGAAATCTGAATTAAAAAAAAGGGGGAAGAAGAAACACTGATGGGTTCTTAATTGTCTTGTTACATTGCTACAATAAATATGATTTGATTGATTGCTTACAAGCTTATAGATCATAGAGTTTTGAACTTCATGGGTGTTTTGCAATATGGTTTAGTTACCCAACTTGGTTATTTATTTATTTCATGATAATGCTTTTTCAACTGGAAATCTGAATTATGAAATGATGGTATGGTGACTGTGGTAATCTGGAGCTTTGGTATATAACCCATATTAGTGCTTTTGTTTGATATATAATGCTATGATAATATCCAGTGAGTAGCCTTTATATCTCTTGTGGAAGACGTAATATTAGATTATTTCATTGTATCAATGACTAGCTTGATTGTCATTGTTTGGTTTCCTTTTCATTAATATTTCAAACATCAACAAGAGCCACTTCCCCGCTGTGGGTAAGCCAGCTAAATGACACTATTGTGTTTTGTTAAAAAAAAACTAGCTTTTAAATAAAGGCCATTTATGTCTAGCTTTTAGGGTGTGTTTGGGAGTTAAGAGGTAAAGGGAAATGAAAGGGATCAAGGGGAAGGAAATGAAGGATAAACACTTACACTTGTTTGGACGTTTCCAATTTCCAGGGAGAAAAAAACAGAGATTTGGGTAAATTAAAATGATTAAAAGTAGTATAAATCTAAAATATTACTTTCCTTTTTTAATAAAAACAAGCATAGTTAAGTTAACATACTCTTTAAGGGATTTGAAAATTCTCCATTCCCTCAAATAAGGGAAAGGATTTCGTAAGACTCTCAAATAAGGGAACGGCTAACCATATCTCTTTTTGGCTTTCCCTCCTAAGTTTGACATCCAGACATATCCTTAGCAAGTTTGTCTTTTTGACATTTTGTTGATCTTTGTGTAATTCTATCTAGCGGGCATTCTTCCATATGACCAACTCTTCTTATTGAGGCTTCTGTTGGTCTTCTCATCACATGGCCAAATCATCTTATGTGAGATTTTACCATCTTGTCCTCAATAGATGTTACTTCTACATTCTTTCTATCACATTCATTTATAATTTCTTGTTTTCTTGTATGTCCTTCAATACATGTTGACATATGCTACACGTAGGTTGTGCTCTTGTAACCTTCTTGGTACCTTATTTGTTATTTCCCAACACCCAGTACCATAAAGCATTGCTAGTCTTATGCCTTTTGCTTAAAATTTTCCTATTGAGATCAAGAAGCACCTGCGACACCTGTCAAGCACAAATAATACGTTAAGCATTTTCTCCTATGCATCCACTTGGCTTGAATTCTATGATCTACTTCTATCTATTTTTCTTATCAGTGTATGATAGATAAAACCTTGGCATAAGTACTTGATTAACAGTGATGGACCTAAAAGTTTTGTCATAATAATAATTAATAACTTATTTTCAAGAGAAAGAATAATATTATAATGATGGGGGTAATATCAAAAAGACTTTTAAGCATATATAACAACATCACACATCCGCACTATAAGAGTGTTAGAAAAAAGTGGTGGCAGGTGTACCCATTTTGTTATAAGTGGGTCTTATAAGTGGGTCTATCTCTCTTTTTATTTATTTTTTCTTTCTTTCTTTTCCTTTTAAACTATTTCTATAGTGAATTGTTTTATGTATCTACTCTTTAAGTAAGTTCAATTTATTAAATTTAATATACCAGTTGCCTTGTGTGGACCATGCTAATAGTTTTTGGTGCATTCCTATTTCTTACCTTAAGAGGGTAGAATTGTGTTTCCTGATTTGCGTTTTCTTATTATATATATATATATATATATATAAATATGAGGTGGGATTAACTTACACAAAGAGCAACTCTTTTAGAGTTACACTCCATCCTTATCAATGTTGTCAAGATTGCGAGTATGATCGTATACTTGTGTGATCTTGCGATTTTCAGAGGGGTCGTCGATCTTACTTGGAGGTAGGATCGTTGGAACTGCGGATCGTTGGGGATCGCAAGTTTGCTGGCAAGGTGGACGGATCGACGATCCGTTTTGATCCATTTTATGTATCCATTTTGTGCCCCCCCCTGCTTGCACGCCGCTCGCCGCTTGCTGCTCCTCCTCCACCGTCGGCCGTCGCTGGGAAACCCCCGACAGGGTCACAGGGATTCTCTCTTCAGCTTCACAGATGAAGATTCACTAGCTGGAACCTCAAGCTTGGGTGAAACTTCATAGATCAATTGATGAATGCAGAGACTGATTTTCAAGCTTGGGTAGTTTATCCCGTCGCGGGTGGCTGTGTGTTGATGTGTTTATATATATAGGGATTAGGTTTTATTTATTTATTTGGACCCCCAGATTGCTTCCTGCACCCCCCTTTATTGCTTCCTTTACTCCTTCTATACACGTAACTCTTACGATTTGAGTTATGATCCTCGAGTTACGATCTTTTACTCCCCCTTCCAATCCTCTTACGATCCTTGAGTTTGAAAACATTGATCCTTATCATTCATTTTCTTGGAATCTAATGGTTGTAATAAGTCATTTTCTGTGTCATGAGTGTTGTGAGTTGGATGATTCTTTATTTAGTGCAGTTTTTATTTTTTTATTAATAGATATATTGTTTAGTTCTTGATTTTGATCTTTCACATATAATGTGTGCAGGGTTTGTACTGTTCCTCTCTCTGATGATTGATAGATTGCACCATTACATAAGAGAGCTTCGGTCACTCAGGAAGACCATGGAAGCTATTAAGAAACAAAGCCGAAGTTTTGAAGATGGTAAAAATGGCAATTCAGAGGAACATAAAGCATTGAATGAAGAAATTACCACATTGAAGTCTAAAATTAAGAAACTGGAATCTGAATGTGAGGCAAAAGGAAATCAAGCTAAGACTTTGGAAACTGAAGTAGAGGCTCTTAAAAAGCAATCCGAGGGGTTCCTTATGGAATATGATCGCCTCTTGGAAGACAATCAGAGTCTTAGGAGTCAGTTGCAGGCCATTGAGCAGAACGCTTTGAATTCCGATAATAAAAAGAGTATGTGATTGTTGAAATATCTAGAAAAACAGTTTTTATCCTTTTGTTTTAACTCTTTTTTGAGTGTCTTCTTAATGAGATTACAGTTGAATGTTATACATAAATGACAAAACACTATTAAACCAGGAGTTAGAAAAGACATGCTTTATATATGTTGATACTTTTGTGGTCTCTTAATATTCAAAATTTATGTCAACAGTAAGAGAAAAACATGGATGTTCAACGTGCAGTATATCTGGGTGATGTTTGTGGATGTTCAACGTACAGTATATCTGGGTGAGTTTACAAACATCCACACACATGAACTCATACACCTGTAACAATCGTTAATTATGCTTTACACACCTACACGAAAGCTCAAGCACATTTCATGTGGTAGATGTTGAGTTACTTCGTGCCATCACGTTTACAACCTTCTAACTGACACGATTTTCCTCGTATTAATGAGTAAAACGAAAGTATCCACTGTCACAGGCTATAGTTAGGAGGATAATCATAAAACATGAACTCCTGCTGACTTTGCACAAGAAACTTGGGTAGCCAGTCTTGTTACATATACATTAATTCTCGAAAAAATGATGGATTTAAAACGTGACCTTTCGTATGAATCTTGTGCTGGATCATATATCTATGGATGGATTTCAATATGAGTCACTCTCAAATCTCAATGCGAACTCTTTTATAACTCAGTTCCGAAGCCATATGATGTTGTCCCTCATTAGCCTATGAGTAAAGTTTGAAACTTAGAAATTAATAACACTTCAAAGCATTAATTAATTAATATATCATATTTGAAAAGCAAGGACCTTACATTTAGTGCTCGATCCAATTTGGTTTCACTTTTTGGCCCTTACATTTAGCTCTATATTTTGCTTTAGGCCAATATCAATTTGCTGTCAAACTTTTGCATCGCACTGCAACTGACTCCTAAAGAAGATTGCCTTCCAAGAGGCGATCATATTCCATAAGGAACCCCTCGGATTGCTTTTTAAGAGCCTCTCGATAACACTAACCATATATTATTACAAATGAAGATTGCTAACTCTCCCAAATGGAGAGATGCTACTAGCATTTAGTGTCACTAATTATTAATTAACATGGATCTTGTAATTGTAATAGGATTATTCCATGAACATTGCATTAAACTCACGACAACACTTTATGGTAATCATCACATAAACAAGCTCATCTTGAGGTAACCACCACCTGCACCAAAGCCTCCACCATGACCAAAGCCACCACCACCGCCTCGGCCGCCTCCTCCACCTAATCCTCCACCCCCCACATCACCTCCGGCACCAAAGCCTCCACCATGACCTGAACCTCCACCACCACCACCTTCTCTTCCATGGCCTGAATCTTCACCCAAACCACCGCAACCACCACCACCTCCACCTGCTTCATCACCTATGCCTCCACCAACACCGCCACCAGCTCCAAAGCCTCCACCATGTCCCGAGCCACCACCCATTCCACCTCCTCCCCCGCCACCACCACCACCACCGATGCCTACTTGAAATCCACCACCTACACCGCCTCCAGCACCAAAACCTCCACCATGACCTGCCGCACCTCCAACACCACCACCAAAGCCTCCACCTCCGCCTACTCCGCCGCCAGGAAGGTCCAACCCACCTTCACGTCCAAATCTACATATTAGAAAAATGCTCATTAGAACAACACTCACACAAACCCACTTTCTAAGGAAATTCTTAGCCACACCCATAATTGCCGTAGCTTATTAATGCGATCGAAGTCCCGTATTTATAGGCGCTTGTGGTGCTTATTTTCATGCTTTTTTTTTATAAAAAAAAAAGATAAAATAAAAATAGCGAATTTTGTCATACAGTAAACTCTGTTATGTTTTGTCATAGAGGACTAAAGTTTTTTTTGTCAGAGACAAATAAGAAAATGAAAGCAATAACCTTTTCTGATGCCGCGCGCGGGAGGGGGAGTACATGACACCGTTAAAAGCAACATCACGTTGCACATTCAATGAATGTGCGTTTAATCTCATATTAGAAAAATTGATTATAAATTCACAATTGATTTATGGTATACTTTTTACATGTTTAATTAAGTTTATGGTATACTCATTTTCGGTGGCATTGTGTTGAGAGAAGAAACCGGAATGAGTCAAAATTTGCATCAAGCAGGAAATGAAGCAAGTCTTAGAAGGGTGAATTGGTAGTGATGGAGTCTTAGACAAAATTTTCACTCTTTGATTTATGGTATACTCATTTTCGGTGGCATTGTGTTGAGAGATGAAACTGGAATGAGTCAAAATTTGCATCAAGCAGGAAATGAAGCAAGTCTTAGAAGGGTGAATTGGTAGTGATGAAGTCTTAGACAAAATTTTCACTCTTTGATTTATGGTATACTCATTTTCGGTGGCATTGTGTTGAGAGATGAAACCGGAATGAGTCAAAATTTACATCAAGCAGGAAATGAAGCAAGTCCTAGAAGGGTGAATTGGTAGTGAAGCAATGAGTTGTAAGAGTGGCATCGGTTGACCATACTTGTGTATGCGATATCTGGTATGCTTAAGTCAATTGCACATTTAAGGGACATAGAGGATATGAATTTGAAAATATGATTCCAAACATGGGTTTGAGCTAGAAGCAATTTTGTAGCATGGTCTTCAGTGTGGGATTCCATATATAGATGTGTCGCATGACATTTTTTTCGATGATAATTAAGTTTAGATGTATCGCATAGACATAAACATACTTGAATTAACATAAAAGATTTCACAGTAAAATAAATTCATCATATTTTTTTACATATTCAAAAATAAAATTTTAATTTTTTATCTTTCATAAATTAATATATCACTCTGTTACATTTTCAACAAATATTTTAAAAACAATATATCTATATCAAAATATTAAAAATATTTTAGACTTATCGTAACTAATTAAAAATATATTACATACTCTTTAATTGATACCCTTAAAACATTTTCTAACGAAATCATATAATATAGGATACATATTTGCTTTGTAAAAAAAAATGATACATATTTGTTACAGTTAAAAAAATATTAAACAACTATTTCTTCAAATAAGTTAAAATCTTTAATTAAACATATCAAAATCTCTTTGATTAATATTTTAAAATATTCTTTATTAAAGTCTTATTATATATAATAAAACTACATAAGAAAATGAAGCAGAAACTAAGAAGTAATATCATCGTCGTGTACCTCCATATATATTCAAAGCGCAGCATATACTTTTTTTATTTAATTATGAAATATGATACATATACTCTTTGATTTATGGTATACTTTTTACATGTTTAATTTATGCCAGTATAGTCAGAGAAGCTTTCTGAGGCATCGTTATATCAAATAGAAAACTTATCATGCAGTATCTTAGGGGTTAGATAGTAATCAAATGGGTCAGCATAAGATAAAGTTTAATTTATTGTAACAATGTTTTTGTTGGATATGACTCATCTTTCGCAGTCAGATGATAACCCTTCTTGTTGGCGGGGTCAGCAGAAAGCCAACTGGGCTAGGTACTGTTGTGGGCCTCTGATTATTTGTAATATTTTACTTTTATTAGTAGTTTGGGCTAGGACCCATGAATAGCTACTGTTAGGGTTTCTTTTAATCCTATTTATATTCCCCTTGTAAACCGAGTGACTTGTAACGAGTGGCGGCGAAGGAGATTATAGTACAGACAAGCTGGACGTAGCCTACATTGGGTGAACCAGGGTAAAATACTGTGTCATATTTCTCTTCCCTATTCTCTTTTCTGTTTTTTAGATTTGTATGTGATTGTCGATTTCCAACCGTTTTTGTCACATGTCACATCACTTTGGAACAGAAGCATCAATTTGCATTCAGTGTGAATGAGATATGTCTCATATGGTAAGGAACAGAATAAAAATAAAAGTATAATGGAAGTAATTTTGGTCAAAACAAATTCATGTTCTTATAATATATTGATTAAATATTTTTTTTGATTTTCAAAATAAATTATTATTTTCACGACGTTTTGGCAAATTTCCCCCAAAAGTAACTGCGATTCATCGACACGTCGTAGAAGCTGAATGGCCAGATCGGACTGTGATAGAAGCCGCGTCAGACTGAAAAGTCTCCCGCTACTGATTTTTCTTCCATCTCAAACAACCCCTAATTAATAAGGGTTTTAGATATTTTTAATGCCCACTTTAAAAAGAAATCGGAAGCTAGATGGGACATAATTCAATTGTATTAATCGAGCTTATATTTTTATCAATGATGAATCATATCATAATTTACAGAAAGTTTAAGTTTATGCATTTTGAGTGTCGAAATATTCATCCATAACTATAGGTAGTACTATATACTAGTACATCATTATAATTTTCAAAAGCAAAGAATTCCAATAAAATTTTAAATTTTAAATAAGTAATTTAAAATTTAAAATTTTGAAATAAATAAAATTGAATTAAAATACATCAACTATAATGATGTGAGTTTTTATAAAATTTATAAATTTTTTTATTTATATATCATTATATAATTAATAATATTAAATAAAAAAATAAAATATATAATAAAAAATAACTTTTAATATCAAATATTTTATTTATATATTATTATATAATTTTTTAGTATATATTTTTTGTCTTGAATTTTACTTTTATGTATATATTCTTTGACACTATTATTTTAAAAAATTAGAAATTAATATACAAATATTATTCGACACTGTTATTTTAAAAAAATTAGAAATGAATATACAAATAATATTCCATGTTTGCGCACACAACTGATAATATTTTCTAACGGGAAGCTGAAAAAAAAAGGGTTACGTAAAAAGATCATGCAACATCTAATTGTGTAAAGAATCCTGGTCGTGCCTCAAAGATTTCTACAATTAATTGTTCAACTTCAACCTCAAAGAAGTGGCAAAAGGGGTTCAACTTCAACATCTAATTTATTAAAAATAAGTAAGTTTTATGAGACTTACTTCTTATTTATTAAATTTTACTCATAATTTAATAATTGTTTATAAATTTTAATTGATAGAGATGTTATATTAAAAAAAAAGTATTATTAACACTCTTCACATAGAAAGATATGATAAAGGATGCAATGCATATTGCGGGTTAACTTAACTGCAACTGAAACTGAAACTGCAAGTCATTAATTACGATGTAATAGTGATGCTTCCTTAAAGAGTCCTTCATGCTTACAATTATGTTACACTCCCCTCTCCTCCCCCGTATAGAATGTTTTACATAAT
>PYAF01003354.1:859289-880346 GCA_007407185.1 Glycine tomentella | reverse complement strand
ATTATGTAAAACATTCTATACGGGGGAGGAGAGGGGAGTGTAACATAATTGTAAGCATGAAGGACTCTTTAAGGAAGCATCACTATTACATCGTAATTAATGACTTGCAGTTTCAGTTTCAGTTGCAGTTAAGTTAACCCGCAATATGCATTGCATCCTTTATCATATCTTTCTATGTGAAGAGTGTTAATAATACTTTCTTTTTAATATAACATCTCTATCAATTAAAATTTATAAACAATTATTAAATTATGAGTAAAATTTAATAAATACAATTAAGTCTCATAAAACTTACTTATTTTTAATAAATTAGATGTTGAAGTTGAACCCCTTTTGCCACTTCTTTGAGGTTGAAGTTGAACAATTAATTGTAGAAATCTTTGCGACACGACCAGGATTCTTTACACAATTAGATGTTGCATGACCTTTTTACGTAACCCTTTTTTTTTTCAGCTTGTTAGAAAAGATTATCTGTGTTAGACCATTTTGCGCAAAAAAAAGTATTTGTGATTGTGACTTGCTGTGTGTTAGACCATTTTGCTCAAAAAAAAGTATTTGTGATTGTGACTTGCTGTGTGTTAGACCATTTTGCTCAAAAAAAAGTATTTGTGATTGTGACTTGCTGTGTGTTAGACCATTTTGCTGTGTGTTAGACCATTTTGCTCAAAAAAAAGTATTTGTGATTGTGACTTGCTGTGTGTTAGACCATTTTGCTGTGTGTTAGACCATTTTGCTCAAAAAAAAGTATTTGTGATTGTGTCTTGCTTTATGTTAGACCATTTTGCTCAAAAAAAAGTATTTGTGATTGTGACTTGCTGTGTTAGACCATTTTGCTCAAAAAAAAGTATTTGTGATTGTGACTTGCTTTGTGTTAGACCATTTTGCTCAAAAAAAAGTATTTGTGATTGTGACTTGCTGTGTTAGACCATTTTGCTCAAAAAAAAGTATTTGTGATTGTGACTTGCTCTGTGTTAGACCATTTTGCGCAAAAAAAAGTATCCTTCTCCAACCTTCCATAAGGCTTAAAATCATGTGATCTTTTGCTAAATAAATACTTTTATTTTTGAGGAAATCGTATATTTTTTTTATCTAAATTAAATTGGTAATTAAGCAAACTTTGACATAAGTTGAAATAAGTTATCCCGCCGGATGCAGAATTTAATATAAAATTAAATGAAATATATTATTCGTCTTTGATTTCTTAGTTATTTCTCGTCCAAATATTTTAGTTTTGTTTATAAGTTCAAAATATGATGTTAACAAAAAATTAGATATCTGTATTAAGTAATACAATTATTAAGTTATTTATTAAGTAATCCATTTAAGATAATTAACGTGGTCATTGATAATTAATTGAAAGAAATTGGACGGAGCAAGCATATATATAAAACATTAGAATAATTCGAAGATGGAGAGGTTACATCATGCTCCTCAATTAAAACTTTTTGGTGGCTGGCAGCCCAATTAGTAAACTTTATTTTATTTGATGCCAATCAGCAATAACGGGCTTCCCTTTTATAGAAGCACTATTAATATCGATATACTATAATCTATTATAATACTTATTTTGAAAATCATAAAAATATTTAATCAATATATTATGATTTCTATAATAATTTATAATTATATTATTATAACTGGACGACAAAAATCAATAATAATTTATTTTGAAAATCATAAAAATATTTAATCAATATATTATAATTTCAACAATAATTTATAATTATATTATTATATTTAATATCGATTGAAAACTTTAATGATTGATTAATTAAATTAAAAATATAATAAATCTCATCCAATTTCATCTAAAAAATTAGTACTAATAACCCAAAAATGGCAGCAACAAAATTGTTCTCCTTTCTCAATGCTTTACCAAGAAGCGAATTCTCAACTAATAACTCTTCAAACAACGTTGGTGTTTTACATGCAAGACATAGGAACAGGACCCAACGCAACACTTTTATAGTAAACTTTATTTTATTTGATGCCAATCAGCAATAACGGGCTTCCCTTTTATAGAAGCACTATTAATTAATTGAATGCGAATATTTTGGTTTAGTGTTAATTAAGTAAAATTTAATGCAAATTTTGGATCTAATCGAAACTATTTAAATTAAGTTACTTCAACTTATAATCATTTTTGAATTTTTTTTAACATAAATTAAACATGTAAAAAGTATACCATAAATCAATTGTGAATTTATAATCAAATTTTCTAATATGAGATTAAACGCAAATTCATTGAATGTGCAACGTGATATATGTTGCTTTTAACGGTGTCATGTACTCCCCCTCCCGGGCGCGGCATCATAAAAGGTTATTGCTTTCATTTTCTTATTTGTCTCTATGACAAAAAAACTTTAGTCCTCTATGACAAAACATAACAGTTGTTCCAATAACATCCGTTTCTTGTTCTTCTTTCAGCTTCTTTATTTTTCTTTTAGAAAGCATGAAAATGCGCGCCTATAAATACGGGACTTCGATTGCATTAATAAGCTACGGCAATTATGGGTGTGGCTAAGAATTTCCTTAGAAAGTGGGTTTGTGTGAGTGTTGTTCTAATGAGCATTTTTCTAATATGTAGATTTGGACGTGGAGGTGGGTTGGACCTTCCTGGCGCGGAGTAGGCGAAGGTGGAGGCTTTGGTGGTGGTGTTGGAGGTGGGGCAGGTCATGGTGGAGGTTTTGGTTAGGAAGGAAGATACCTCTAAAAAAAAACAGAAATTTTTCAACAACATTACACTCATAAACTAGTTTTTATTTAATTTTTGGAGGGATAGTGGTTGATGCGCTAATGGATAGAAACTCCATGTGTTGCATATGTGTTGATGGATAGAAGCTTCTGATGTGATCTTACCGATTCCAAACATAAATTTTTGTTGGATATTCCGTTTAATGCTTGGCTCAAATCCCTATGTACTAAAAAATGGAAAATTTGTCTTGGACCCAATTCCCGAGGGTTGACCTCGACCCATTTCCCATTTAGGGTGCTGAATCCCTAAACCTAATTTCCTCTCTATAAATATGAACATTTATAGATGAAGGCGGTAGACCAGAGTAAGAGTAGAACGCAGCAGTGGTAAGGTAGAGAGAGGATTCTCAGTGTGTCTCCAGCGCTATCGAGAGTGTCTCCGAGAGGTTGAGAGTTTCTTGTTGAAAGCGTCCACCATTGTTGAGTGACTCCTGCGAGAGGTCGTTGAGGGTTTGTAACCATTATTATTGAGAATAGTGGATTGTTCTATACTTGGTCCCGTGGGTTTTCCTCTTGGAGGTTTTCTCCCACGTAAAACATATTAGTGTGTTGTTTTTCTCTCCTTTGTCTCTCGCGCATCCTTCGTTTGATCTTTTTTCATTTTTGCTGCTATATTTTACTGTTTGATTGGTTGAGGGTTGAGTCTGGTGACTCTCCATTGTTTGTGGTTGGTCGAGACGTTGCTCCCAGCCAAGAAGGAGTTTGTGGTGCCGAGTTAACCACAACAGAGTGGTATCAGAGCCCAACGTGAATGGTTCTGAGAGAGAGACCGGGATGGAGACCAGTGGTAGTGTTTTCCATGATAATGATATGTTTAAGTTGACCGCAGACAACTTCATCTACTGGAGGCCGATGATGGAAGATCATCTGTATTGCAAGGATTTGCATGAGCCCATTGTCCTTGATGAGAGACCGACTGGTAAGACGGACAAGGAGTGGGAGATCCTGAGTCGGAAGGCGGTGGCCACGATCAGGAAGCATATTGATAAGAGCCTCTTTAAGCACGTGTACGAGTTGTGGAACAAGTTGGAGTCCATGATTCAGAAGAAGACTCCTAGAAACAAGGCTCACCTGATTTGCCGGTTTGTGAATCTGGAGCATAAGGACGGGATGAGCATGATAGAGCACCTCAACACATACAAAGGTATTGTGAACCAGTTGTCCAAGGCTAATATGAGGATTGACAACGAGATGCAAGCATTGTTGTTGTTGAGCTCATTGCCAAAGAGCTGGGATACTCTGGTAGTTACGTTGAGTAACTCGGCACCAGAAGGGAAACTGGAGATGGATGTTGTGATAGACAGCCTCCTGAATGAAGAAGACATGAGGAGAGAACGGGGTGAAAGCAGCATGAGCGATGCCATCGTTGCTGAGAGAAGCAAGTCCGACTTTCGGGTTCGTGGTAAGAGTCGGGGTCGTGAGAGACGGGATAGGTCCCGAGATCGATCAAGACCGGAGAGTGAATTGAAGTGCTTCTACTGCCGGAAGCCCGGACACAAGAAGACTGACTGCTGGACTCTACAGAGAGATGAGCAAAGTGTGTCTGTGAAGTCAGACTACGGTAAGAAAGAGGTGAAGAGCACCACGACGCTGGTTGCCAATGTTGGGGCCGAGATATTTCTTCTCGGAGAAGACTTTGTGGATGTTGCCTTTGATGATTATGCCTGGATAGTGGATTTAGGTGCCTCTTTCAATGTGACCCCTCACAGAAGGTTTTTCTCCTCCTACCGGAGTGGAGATTTTAGAGCTGTGAAGATGGGGAATCAGGTGACCAGCAAGATTCTTGGTGTCGGCGATGTGACCCTCACCTCGGACGTAGGGTGTTGACTTGTGTTGAAAGATGTGAGGCATGTACCTGACATGCGGTTGAATCTAATCTCGGTGGGAAAACTTGATGATGCCGGGTTAGTGAACAACTTTGAGGGCTGTAGGTAGAAGCTATCTAAAGGAAGCTTGTTGATAGCTCGTGGAAAGAAGAAAGGCTCCTTGTATGTGATGCAAGGAAGGATGATTGGCGGTGAAGCCAATACTGTTTTTGATGGATCAAGCCTAGAGCTGTGGCATAAGCGCCTTGGCCACATGAGTGAGAAGGGGCTTGAGATTTTGGAGAAGAAAGAGCTACTGACCAGGTTGAAGGGTCAAGTGTTGGAGAGTTGCTCGCACTGCCTAGCTGGAAAGCAGCACCGGATTTCGTTTATGAGACCGGATCAACCCAGTAGACGAAGGTGCATACTTGACCTCGTCCATACTGACGTTTGCTCCATATCGGAGAAATCGCAGCTCAGTACTTTGTCTCTTTCATTGATGACCACTCCTGCAAAGTGTGGGTATATCCTTTGTAGACTAAGGACCAGGTTCTCCAATCGTTTAAGGAATTCCATGCCATGGTGGAAAGGGAGACTGGAAGGAGATCGAAAGTGGTCAGATCTGATAATGGTGGTGAGTATCGTGGTCTCTTTGAAGCTTACTGTAGAGAAGCCGGGATCCGACTTGAGAGGATGCCCCCCAAGACTCCTCAGATGAATGGACTCATTGAGAGGATGAACCAGACTATTGAGGAGAAGGTCCGAAGTATGCTATCGAATGTCGGGCTGGCAAAAGCATATTGGGGAGAGGCAGTGAGAACAGCGGTTGATTTGATAAATCTCTCATCATCACGACCACTGGATGGAGAGATTCCAGAGAAAGTCTGGACAGGTCAGAGGCAGTGAGAACAACGGTTGATTTGATAAATCTCTCACTATCACGACCGCTGGATGGAGAGATTCCAGAGGAAGTCTGGACAAGTCAGAAACGACCTATGATTACATGAGGATGTTTAGATGCCGAGCCTTCGTGCATGTCCTTAAGGATGAAAGGGGGAAGCTGGATGCGAAGACGAAGGAGTGCATCTACCTCGGTTCATTGAAAATCGAGTTTGGTTTCAGACTATGGAATCCAATCGACAAGAAGATTGTAAGAACCCGAGATGTAATCTTTCATGAGGATGAGACCATCCATCACATATATAATTTTACAATTAAGTCTATAATTGACATACACGAATAAATCGTAACCAAAATCTGTTCTACTTCCGCGTATGATTAATTAAATAATTAAGCTAGTGGCCACGTGACGTATGAATTTCCAAAAAGAAAAAAAAAAGGAAGAAAAAAAGCAGTTTCAGACTTCAGTTATTTTAGAAGGGTCATGCGCGGCTTAGATATGATTAGGAGCTAGTGTGTTTTTTTAGGAACTAAACTATATGTACATATATACAATAGTACAACACAATTGCATGCTGAGGACAAAAAAATAAAAGAAAACTAGCTTCCACCATGACCTGAACCTCCACCTCCACCACCACCCCCTCCTCCTCCACCAAGACCACCTCCTACACCACAACCCGCACCAAATCCTCCTCCATGGCCTGAACCTCCACCCAAACCACCTCCACCACCACCTCCTCCTCCTCCTCCACCACATATGCCTCCAGCAACACCGCCACCAACTCCAAAGCCTCCACCATGTCCCGAGCCACAACCCAATCCACCTCTACCGCCTCCTCCCCCGCCGCCACCACCACTACCACCGCCAATGCCTCCTCCAAATCCACCACCTACACCGCCTCCAGCACCAAAACCTTCACCATGACCTGTCCCACCTCCAACACCACCACCAAAGCCTCCACCTCCGCCTACTCCGCCGCCAGGACGGCCCAACCCACCTCCACAACGTGGTCCACGTCCAAATCTACACATTAGAACAATGAACATTAGAACAACACTCACACAAACCCATTTAGTAACCACACCCATAATTGCCTAACCAATACAAATGTACACTAGTTAGATACTGCTCTTGCAGAATGGCGAGTGTGGTTTATATAGGCTTCGTCTCTAGTAGACTGAAACCCTAATCTAGGTAAAGATAATGGAAAAATCTAAGATTACAAATCCTTAACCAATAAGTAATACAATAATCGACTTTCTTTTTTATTTTCTGAATAAAAAAGTATTTGCAATGTACCAATAGGTGAACTATTTTGTCGTTTTGTTTGAACCCTAACCTTCTTCTTCACTTCTGACACACCGCCATCGTGAAGCATAATTTTTATTACTTTTTCTATAGGCAATTTAAAACAAATAAAATAAAATTCAATTAAAACAAAAATAACAAAATTATTAATAATCAAAATGAAATCACAATTTTAATATATCAGAAACTAAAAAATAAAAACAACAACTTTTTATTAAAGATGATAACAAAATATAATTATTTATAAAAAGAATTTAAACATATTTAAGGCACGAATCTATAAACTATTACCTAGGTAAGAAAATATGATTTAAAAGAGTAACAATTATTATTGGAAAAAACAGAGTAACAGTTAATAAAAAAAGATATGATCACTGATCATAAGCCAATTTTATTTATAAAAAAATTAAATAATTAAATTCAGTAAATTCGAAATTACTTATTTAACTTCAATTTTTATTAATTTTAATATTAACAAGAAGAAAAACAAACGAGGAGATTCACCCGCCATCCAAAATATGGGAGCTAGGATTAAAGGCACCCATGGCCGAAGAATTTCAGACAATTGAAGTTAAATAAGTAATTTTAAAATTTAAATTTTGAAATTAATAAAATTGAATTATTTGATCATGTGGGTCTAGGAGTGTTTACGGATACATGTTATCCACTAATCCGAATTGATACAAATCAAGTAGAGAAGACCAGAACCGGGAGAAGAATTAGAAAGGAGAACAATTTTGTTTGAAGAGGTACTTACTTGAGAATTCGCTTCTTTGGTAAAGCATTGAGAAAGGAGAACAATTTTGTGGTTGCCATTTTTGGGTTATTAGTACTAATTTTTTAGATGAAATTGGACGAGATTTATTATATTTTTAATTTAATTAATCAATCATTAAAGTTTTCAATCGATATTAAATATAATAATATATTTTATAAATTATTATTGAAATTATAATATATTGATTAAATATTTTTATGATTTTCAAATAAATTATTATTGATTTTTGTCGTCCAGTTATAATAATATAATTATAAATTATTATAGAAATTATAATATATTGATTAAATATTTTTATGATTTTCAAAATAAAGTATTATAATAGATTATAATGTATCGATATTAATAGTGCTTCTATAAGTAATTTAAAATTTAAAATTTTGAAATTAATAAAATTGAATTAAAATACATCAACTATAATGATATGAGTTTTTATAAAATTTATAAAATTTTATTTTTTATATAATTAATAATATTAAATAAAAAATAAGATATATAATAAAAAATAACTTTTAAGATCAAATATTTTATTTATATATCATTATATAATTTTTTTAGTATTTAGTATATATTTTTTGTCTTGAATTTTACTTTTATGTATATATTCTTTGACACTATTATTTTAAAAAATTAGAAATTAATATACAAATAATATTGGTTATTCTTTGACACTGTTATTTTAAAAAAGTATATTGGTCTTGAATTTTAGTTTTATGTATATATTTTTTAAACTTGTGCCTGGCATTCGTCGACTTCTATAATGAAACCAACCATACGCGTCTTAACTTCTGTTCTATCCGTTTGAATTTAAGGAATATACTCGGAAACTGTATTTTCAAATAATTACTCCGCAGCTGCCTAATAGAATTCTCAATATATATACTGATAAGATTCAGGGGATTGTCCTCTTCATCTGAATGTCATTATGATTATGATTATAATTATAATAAAATGCAACTAATGCCCCATGAATATAAATTAAAGAGTAATTATTCATTTTTGATAAAAATTAAAATTTAATTTTTAAATATATAAAAAGTATGATAAATTCATTGACATATTAATTCTACCAAATAAGTAAAACACATGACATTCTTTTCGATGATAATTAAGTTTAGATGTGTGGCATAAACATAAACATACTTGAATTAATATAAAAGATTTCATTGACATAAACATATTAAATGATTAATTAAAGAGTATGTAATATATTTTTAATTAGTTACGATAAGTCTAAAATATTTTTAATATTTTGATATAGATATATTGTTTTTAAAATATTTGTTGAAAATGTAACACAGTGACATATTAATTTATGAAAGATAAAAAATTAAAATTTTACTTTTAAATATGTAAAAAATATGATAAATTTATTTTATTGGAAAATCTTTTATGTTAATTCAAGTATGTTTATGTCTATGCGATACATCTAAACTTAGTTATCATAGAAAAAAATGTCATGTGTTTTACTTATTCAGTAGAATTAAGTAGAATTAATATGTCAATAAGTTTATCACATTTTTTATATATTTAAAAATTAAATTTTAATTTGTATCAAAAATGAATAATTACTCTTTTATTTATGTTCATGTGGCATTAGTTGCATTTTATTATAATTATAATCATAATCATAATCATCATGACATTCAGATGAAGAGGACAATCCCCTGAATCTTATCAGTATATATATTGAGAATTCTATTACGCAGCTGCCGAGTAGTTATTTGAAATTACAGCTTCCGAGTATATTCCTTGAATTCAAACGGATAGAACAGAAGTTAAGACGCGTATGGTTGGTTTCATTATAAAAGTCGACGAATGCCAGGCAACATATATGAAACGTTAATTGGGTTGTTTTTCAAGCCTTTTGCAGTTTGCGAAGACGTTGTTATTACTCAAGTTTAAAAAATATATACATAAAACTAAAATTCAAGACCAATATACTTTTATGATTATTATCACAGCAATATAACAAAACATTATAAAATAATAATACAACAATACATCCATTATAGAATAATATAAAACCTTAACGCCATCAACCATTGAAACACAATCACATGCAAAAACCATTTTTCAATATTTTAAAGCCTAGTCAAATAATAAAAATCAAATTATAGAATATCACTTGACAGCATTTTACTTGGAAAAAATCAAATAGAAGGTTGTATTAACTTTTTCGGCATAATTAGACAAGCAAATAATTAAAGAATGCACGAAACTAAGTTAGTTAAACATTGAAGAGTCATAGAAAGTAGTGATTTTATCCACAAAAGAGAGGAGAGTGAGAGAGAAGTCAATCTGGAAGACGAAATAAAGAAAGGGCCATCAAATTAGAAAGTCTTATATATGAACTATTACGTCATTAAGAAAAAAGATAGTGGAAAAGTAAATAACGCGTGGGCTTGTTCTTCAATATTAATGAATAACATAAATATATTAATAAGCTACGGCAATTATGGGTGTGGCTAAGAATTTCCTTAGAAAGTGGGTTTCATTTTATGCAGCTCTAAACTCTCTGGTATGTATGTTGTGGTTTCATTTTAGGTTCATCTCAAAACAAAATTTCTTTTGAATATTATAAGCTCTAAACACATGTGAATTCCGTGGAGGCATAAAATCATAAAATTTTTCTCTTGCTGCTCTGCCTATGAAGGGCATTGTCTCCCTGTATCTTCTGTCACTTTCTTATCATAATAGGAAGCTAGTTAGTTTATGATTATTTAATTGTGAGGAATTGTGAGACCACATCCAAAAAGTCACTAGGGTAGTTCTGGATTGAACAATTGCGGTCTTGTATTAGCAAAGAGAGAGGAAATTGTCTTTTGGAAAAAATGCAAATGATTATATATATATGTAAGAGTGAGAGGAATATTGGATTTTAAATTTTATCATGAATACTTAAAACTAAAATATGTATGTGAGTTCTTGCATTTCAATATATAACATATTTATATGCTAATTGTTAAATAATAAATAAATATACTATATTTTAATTGAATAAAAATTCACTTTGAAATTTAACACACACAAAATAATGTAGATTAAAATTAATAATTTTTAAAAAATTATAAGTGTAAGCAACACAATCTACTATTGTAACCAACACATTTTATATTAGGTTCATATTCTACATATTTAATCAACAAAGATCACTTCTTATCTACATTCTATATCGAGTACATATTTAACTAAATGATAACAAACCACTTCATATCTACATTCTATATCTTGTGAGATGTAACCAACACAACCTACTATTTTCCCATATATTATAAGTGTAAATACTATATAACCTTTCATCTCTAAATTCCATTCATTACTTTCGGTAATGGAAGGAAAGCAAATAGTTTGTTACTTATACTTTTCTCATTTACTCAAATACCCTTAATGATATTTATGTTGATTTTGCACAGGCTGAAGTGAATGTGTAACATTCCGAGCGCTGACGAGGGCGAGGAGTGATCGCCGGTACAGTGAGGCACGGACAAGGAGTGGCTCCTGGCAGACTTCCAGCGAGAGGGATACATGAATGAATCGAATACACATCCAAATGAGAGGGATCCAGAGGCTGTGTAGATATGAGACTGTACAATTAAGGTTAACTTAAAAGAAATAATAGGTACTACCTATAAAAACAAGGTGCATCTATTTTTTGGTAGCCCATAACATAAGAACTCCACATTTAAGCGTGCTTGACTTGGAGCAATCTTGAAATGAGTGATTTCTTAGGAAGTTTCTCATTCTTTTAGCATTTGACTTTTACATTTTAAGAAGAATACCTTATGCCCTGATCCTTATGTACACATGGCATAGTGTTAATTTCCTTATAACATCTATGGAAGCCATGGAAAACCAAACCTATATTTTTAATGACATGTAATAGGAATGAAAATAATAATAGAACTAATGGAAATGATTAAAATTAGAGAAATATTAATGAGATTTTTTTTATCAAAAAATATTGTTTTTGGCAAACAAAATTGTTTTTCGAAAAAAAATACGCACTTTGTGGTGGTTTTTAAACCACCAGAAATACAAAACGTGAAAAATTGGAAAAGTGAAAATAAATTTTGTGGCGGCTAAAAGTCACCACAATTTTTCTGATAGATTTACCAGCGTTCCTCTAAAAGCCGCCACTATTTTTTCTAACAATTAGGAATTAATTTTTTGTAGCGATTTTTAATCGCTAGAAATGAATTTTTTAACCGTCACAAAAATATCATTTTTTTAGTGCAAAATATGATATAATATTTTTTAAATAATTAAGGATAATTAGCGTGTAGATACCAAAAGCAAGAAGACTTTGTTATTTTACTCAACCAATTTATCTCATACTTTTTCCGGTTTATATATATATATATATTGATTCATGTTAAGCGAGAAAGTTAATTAACAAGATTTAATTGTATTAATCTCAATTAAAAGTTAAGTTTTTCTCCAATTTATCCTTTATTAGATCTTGATATAAAAAATAAAATAAAAATTTAAATAATAAACTGAAAAATAAATATACTACATATATGAAAAACATTTAAGCTTCTATATTTGTTTTCACCAAGTCGTTGCTAGAAAAGAAATTTCAACCTTATTCACTTTATTAACTTGCATGTTCACTTTACTCACATGATAGGCGAGAACAAAAACTATTTTAACGCACAAGACATAATTAAATTACCTTCTTCCTTTAAACGTAATTTCTTCCCTTTAGTGCTATAAATCTCATCCAATTTCATCTAAAAAAGTAGTACTAATAACCCAAAAATTGCAGCAAGAAAATTGTTCTCCTTCTCAATGCTTTTGATTACCACAACAATGCTTTACCAAGAAGCGAATTCTCAAGTACCTCTTCAAATAACGTTGGTGTTTTACATGCAAGACATAGGAACAGGACCCAACGCAACAGTTTCCCAATCACAGGCTTCAGCGGAAGGGACTTTGAGACAGTCATCTTAACAAAGTTTTTACAACTAAATTAAAAAAGTCACATTCAATGGATAAATTTTATAAAAAGTCACACATCATTATAGTTGATGCATTTTAATTTAATTTTATTAATTTCAAAATTTAAATTTTAAATTACTTATTTAACTTCAATTGTCTAAAATTCGTCTGGCCCCGGTGCCTTAAATCCTAGCTCCCATATTTTGGATGGCGGGTGAATCTCCTCGTTTGTTTTTTTTTTCTTAACATTGAAATTAATAAAAATTGAAGTTAAATAAGTAATTTCGAATTTACTGAATTTAATTAATTATTTTTTATAAATAAAATTGGTTTACGATCGGTGATCATATCTTTTTTTTATTAACTGTTACTCTATTTTTTTCCAATAATAACTGTTACTCTTTGAAACCATATTTTCTTACCATCATGATTTATATAAAAAAAAAATACTTTTTAGTCTAGATCTTAGGAGGTAAATATTCAAATTTAACATTGAGATCAATAAAAATATGTTTTATTTTTATAAGAATCAAATTAATATAATTTTTTTATATAGATGAAATTAATATTTTTCAAATTTTACATGAAGTTCAAATATATTATATATTTATTTTTTCCACAAATGTATAAAAAGTATAGGAACGAACTTATTCATTTTCTTCTAATTTTTTCAAAGAAGTATAGAAGATATATATTTTTTTCGAATCCAGCATAAATCACCATTTTTGTATACAAGGTATCAATATGAAAAGAATACCATATCAAAAGTAGAGAAAGAGAGGTGTAAAAGCGAAAACCAGAATGCGATTAAAAAAATGAACATATATGAAACAAATCTTTAGTGAAGTAGAAGATTACAGTGATATGCTCAATAGTATTTATATATATATATATATATATATATATATATATATATAAAATAGAGAATTAGAAAGATTCCATACCATTTTTCTTATGAAACAGCCACTTAGTCGGAATGATCAATAGGAAGATTTTGAAGAAGATCTCAAATCCTTTACCCATTAAAAGAAATAAAAATCATAGTAATAGTGTGACAAATTAAAGGTATTACAAGAGAAATTATATACATAAAAACAATATCATATCAGAAGTAAAAAAAAAAATATGTAAAAGCAATGTGCAAAATGTGTTAAAAAGATGAACATGTATTATAGCAAATTTTCCAAGTAAAAAATTACAGGGATGCACTTAATAATATAAGTAACAATTTTTGCACAAAAGTATAAAAAAGATAAAGACAAACTTAATCATTTGCTGCTAATTTTTTTCAAAGAAATATAAAAGACCATACTGTTTTGGTGAATCAAGCACAAATCACCATTTTTTTTATACAACATATCAAAATAAAAATAATATCGAATCAAAAAGTAGAAGAGAAAAAAAAAGACGGAATGCACTGAATAATAATATAAGTAGCAATTTTTTCACAAAATAATAAAAAGGACAGGGACGAACTTAATTATTTGCTGCTAATTGTTTCAAAGAAATGTAAAAGACCCTGCTGTTTTGGTGAATCAAGCACAAATTACCATTTTTTGTATACAACTATCAAAATGAAAAGAATATCGTATCAAAAGTAGGAAAAAAATGTAGAATCAAAATTCATAATGCGCTTCAAATTTTCGTATTATAATTTTTGGTTTCCCTGATAAATGGCCATTAAAGGCTAAATGTCTTATTACTTTTACCCATTGATCTATCCCAACTTATAACTGGAATAAATATAATGAATACTATAAAATTAAAATTATCGTAAAATATTAATATTATTTTAAATATTCTGTAATTAATATAATTACAAAATAATGTATGCTAATTATTTGTTTTCTTATTATTCTATTTTGCTGCATCGTGGATTACTCCTTATAAGTTATTTTTAAGAAAATAAAAAAATTAAAAATTGATTATAAAGCATATATAATTATTTGTGATTGTCTTAATGCATTTAAATATATAAATACTGTTTTATAATATTAATATAAAGGATATCAATTTAAGTGACTGGGATATTCTCATTTATTCCTTTGTTTAATGCAATTGAAATTATCAAAAAATACTTGAAAGTTTTTTTTTTGGAGGGGGCGGGGGGGCCGGGGGAGGATTCCAACTCGTTGTGTATATTATAATGTATATTATAATAAGATTAATTTATTATTTTCCTTTTATATTTATTAATTATAAATAAATAAAATTTAAAATATATTATTACTTTTATTTTGAATTTTTTATTGTTTTAATGCATTTAAATACATAATTACTGTTTTATAATATTAATAAAGGCTATAATTTATATAAATAAATTTATGATTTTCCTTTTATATAGTAAGATTCAAACCAATTTTTTATTATTTTTCTGTTATATTTATTAATTATAAATAAATAATAATTAAAAATGTATTTATTACTTTGCTTTTAATTTTATTTTGCTTCAAGTAGCACTATAGAGAGTTATAAGATTGATTTGATTGGAAAGGAAGAAAGAATGAAGGAAAAAACTGTGTTTAATTTCTCCGTTAACAAAAATTAACAAAGAAAATTCGTTTATCAAATGATCAAACAAATTTTCAATTAATAAAAAAATTAGAAACTATCTTAAATATCTAGAGCATTTTTAGTAGTAGATCCCAAACTAAGATCTCAAATCTCTTTTTGATAGATTCCATAATGTCTTTTAGGATTGAAGATCTCTCTCATTTTTCTTCTTTAGTAATAAATTTTATTTTGAGATCTTAGGAAGAGAAAGAGAAAAAAAAAAGTATTTTTTTTAACAATATTTATATCTTAAAGGTTCTTCTACAATAACTTATTCTCTATTTTTCATGTTGGATATCTGTCTACCTTCTTTATTGAGAGATCTATTAAAGATCAAATCTTAAACTTAAGTTCCTTACTCAAGAAATTACATTAAAAATATTCTAACACACCCGCAATTCTTGTTTCTTACCACTATAAATTCCACCCAATTGTGCAAGACAAATTCATCAACACATTAATTTTTCATCTCTACACCTTGCAACATTTTGTATCATCCCACCCCCCAAAAAAAAATGGCACCATCATTTTCAACACCAATGAAATTCTTGTCCCTCTCAATGTTTTTTATATCCATCATTTGTCAAGGTAATGCTCAATTACCTCCACCTAACCCTAATCAGACAACGATGGTGTTCTACCTACAAGACATAGCAACAGGGCCTAATGCCACAGTTACCCCAGTGGCTGGCATCAAGGGAAGCGATTGGAGCTTCACCACATTTGGATCCATATTTGTGGTGGATGACCCTGTCACGGTGAGCTTAAGCCCAACCTCTGAGCTGGTGGGCCAGGCCCAAGGCCTGGTCGTAGCCTCGGCCCATGATGGGGCTAGTGTGAATGTTGCCCTTTCAATTGTGTTCAACAATTTGCAGTACAATGGAAGCACCTTGGAGCTCCAAGGCATTAGCCGTCAGCGTGAGAATTATAGAGAGATCTCTGTTGTGTCTGGCACTGGCAAGTTCCGCTTTGCAAGAGGCTATGCTGTGTTGGAAACTGCATTTTTTGATGCCCCAACTTCACTCTCCATCGTTCGCTTGACTATTACTATACAAACTAATTCATAAAATTAAGTCATGTATGTGGATAATGGTTGGTTGTATGAGAATAATCTACGTGTTAAACTGGCTATTTTGATATATGTAAAACGGGGCAAAAACGTTGTTCTTTCAGTTTGATCTCTTTTAATAGTATTAGTTTCATTTTGAACATAATAATATGATAATAAGCAATTTATAAGATTGACCTTGGAGGCAACTCATGTATAATCATCTAATAAACATCACCTTTTTTAGTAGAGTCAAAGATTATGGATGTCCTTCAATTTACTAGATTAGATTGAGACTAACTCACTCGTGGTACGTTAGTGTTGTTGATCCAATTTTTTTTTCATTATATATGATGAAAATCAAATGTGATTTTTTCGTTAAGTTAAATAAATCGTTTAACTTATCACCTTAATAAGTAAGCACAACATGTCTTATGATGAATAATTCTTTTCAATTTTACAGATTTCATCTTCTCATAAGCATATAAACTTGCACGATAGAGTCTTTCTAAGTGTCCTCTAAAATTTGTCTCACAAAGACCATAAGAAATTTTACTTTCACCGTGAATATTCGTTGTCTAGAACTCGGGATAGTGCTAAACATACCATGTAAGTGGTAATGACAAGCTCCCAACAAGGCTAGTTGCTCCAAATTTAATATAAGAGAATTTGAATGGCAAGAAAAAAAAGATGAAATTTTAGTCGTCAATAATATCAATTTTTATTATTATAGTAGAAGCGTCCATCTCTTTCTCAGTGATCTAGCTAGGTTTTCTTAAATAAAGCTTAATTATATTACAATCAAGAAATTCGATAATATAAAGATTCATAGATAGATCTAGATATAAATATATAAATTTATATATTAAGTTAGTTCATAAATCAATCATATTGAATTATATGTAACTAAAGTTTTTTTTTGGGGGGAGGGGAATTTTTAGCTTGGTGTGTATATTACTTTATATAATAAGATAAGATTAATTAATTATTATTTTTCTTTTATATAATAAGATTCAAATTCATTTTTATCATTTTCTGTTTATATTTATTAATTAAAATAATAATTAAAAGTATATTCATTACTTTGATTTAATTTTATTTTAAAAATTTGTGACTGTTTTAATGCATTTAATGAAATATATAATTACTGTTTATAATATTAATAAAGGCTATCAATTTAAATGACTAGAATATTCTCCTTTATTCCTTTTTGTTTAATGCAATTGAAATTACCAAAAAATTCGGAGGTGGGGGGATTTTCATCTTGTGTATATTACTTTATATAATAAGATATAATTAAAATGACTGAAATATTCTCTTTTATTCCTTTGTTTAATGCAATTGAAATTACCAAAAAGTTCTTATTTTTTGGGGTGGGGGATTTTTAGCTTGTTGCTTATAGTATTTTATATAATAGTAAGATTAATGAAACCTACAACCAATAGATGTAGACTTGTAGTTTAATTAACATTTGACAATGTATGTTGAGTTTGTGGGAAATATTTAAATTCGATTTTCACCTATTAATTTCTTAAAAATGATCAACGAGTTTTAAATGTAACTAAATTTTGGATAAAGTATTAGTCACATGATCAGTTCATAAAAAAATTGAAGTTTGTGAGATATTTCGAAGTTTTATTAGAAAGCCAAAGATCACAATGATGATGCATGGTTATAAAAAAAACTAATGAAACCTAATTATTCCACATATTTTGAAAATATTACGCATATAACCTATGGTCATAACCGTAACAATCATTTCATTACGTGTGACAGTTACATGAAAGCTCAAGCACATTTCATTTGGTAGATGTTACTTCGTTTCATCACGTTTATAACCTTAAACCAAACACGGTTTTCCTCAAGTTAGTGAATGAAACAAAAGTATATATTAACTGTCACGAAATCATAACAAGACAGCTCAAGTTGTTGATGAAGATGGCATGGGATGCCCCTGCAGCAAGAGAAAAAGAGCCATCTTAATATGTAACCTATACTTTTTACGCTTAGGAACTGTAAACCTTGTTCATGAGTTTCCGTTACTCACACTCACATGATAGATGACACACAAGCTTGAAAAAAACAGTACAATCTTTAACGCTTAAGAAACCACTTACCTTCTTCCTTCTTACTGCTATAAATTCCACTCAATTATGCAAACCAAATTCATCAACACATTAATTTATCACCTCTTCACATCTCAAAGATTCTGTAGCACCCTCAAAAAGAAAATGACACCATTTTCAACACCAATGAAATCCTTGTCCCTCTCAATGGTTATGATATTGATATCCATCATCATTTATCAAGGTAATGCTCAATTACCTCAACCTATGCCTAATCAAACAACCATGGTGTTCTACCTACAAGACATAGCAACAGGGCCTAGTGCCACAGTTTCCCCAGTGGCTGGCATCAAGGGAAGGGATTGGACCTACACCACATTTGGATCCATATTTGTGGTGGATGACCCTGTCACACTGAGCATAAGCCCAACCTCCGAGATGGTGGGCCGGGCCCAAGGCTTGCTCATAGCCTCGGCCCATGACGGGACTAATGTGAACGTTGCCCTTTCAATTGTGTTCAACAGTTTGCAGTACAATGGAAGCACCTTGGAACTCCAAGGCATTAGCCGTCAGCGTGAGAATTACAGAGAGGTTTCTGTTGTGTCTGGCACTGGCAGGTTCCGCTTTGCAAGAGGCTATGCTGTGTTGCAAACTGCACTTTATGATGCCCCAACTTCAGGCTCAATAATTCGCATCACTATTACTATTCAAACTTGAGAAAATTAAATCATGTGTGTGGATAATGGTTGGTTGTATGAGAATAATGTGTTAAACCAGCTATTTTGATCTTTGAGTTTCATCTCATTTAATTCTTAGTATTACTTTCATTTTGAACTTATGGGTTGAAACACGGTATTATATATGACCATATATAATCTAATAATAAGCAATTTATGGGATTGACCTTAAAGGTACCTCATGCATCATCATGCGATGAATATCACCTTAAGTAAGCATAACACGTCTATAGTAAATAATGCTTTTTAAGTTTAGAGACTTCGTCTTCTCAAAAGCATATAAACTTGGACGTTAGAGTCTTTATAAGTACCCAATAAAATTTGGCTAACAAAGACTGTAAGAGATTTTGGTTCAATTTGTTTAAATTTATAAAAAAAATATTTTTTCAATAAAATAAGTAACTATTTATTTTTTTACGTGTTTTTTTTTAAGTTATTTTACTTAAAATAAACAATTTTTTAAAAAGAAAATCGTATCTATTTATTAAAAAAGTACTTTTTTATTTATAAGATACTTATTTTAAAGTTAAGTTTAAACTAACTAATTCTTTAGTTTCACCTCGAATATTCCTTGTGTAGGACTAGGGCCAGTGCTAAACATATCATATGAGTGGTAGTGACAAGCTCCTAACGAGGCTAGTTGCTCTAAATTTCATATAGGACAATTTGAATGGCAAAAAACAAAAAGATGAAATTTTAGTCGTCAATAATATCAATTTTTATTATTATAGTGGAAGGTCTGTCTCTTTCTTTATGATCTAACCAGATTTCCATTAAATGAAACTTAACTATATCATGTAAGCATTAATCTATAATTTATGTTCAATAACAATTACATCAAGAACATGAAAAAGGATCTTTAGAATTCATGAGTTTCACATAAACATACCTTTGTCCATAATTGCGGAAGATCTTTATTGGTAGAGTACTTTCGTAGATTCTTTGGGGAAAATCCTTTAATGGCAGAATGCTTTCTCAGAGTCTTGACCCTTTCTTTTCTTGTATCTTCTTTGATAGGGATTGGATACAACTCTCATGGGCAGACAATGGTGGTATTCAGTTTTCTAGATCTGTATTTGTAGAAACTGAACCACTACGATTAAGATAATTGCACCTATCAACAGTTATTCTTTAATGCATTAAAGATAATTGTTTTATCAACAATTACTATTTAATACTTAAAGATAACAATTATCCTTTGAATAACTTCCCATTGTAACCAATTATCTTTATATCATTTATTCATTAAATCAAATTTAAATGAGCCACAATGATAAATCTTACATTCTCCCACTTGGCTCATGTCATAAATTACATTTCATGATTTAATGAAAACAATTATAATGCGCATACATAGGGCTAAAGTTTTCATACATTGGTCTCATCATAAATCATGATTAGAAATAAAACCAATAAGAGTCATGGCGGTTATATGCTATCAAATCGGCATAGTTCCTTCCATGTACTACTATATTAGCTCTTCTTCCTAATATGATACTTTAATGGAAGTTTACATCATAATGTCCCACAATAGTACTATTATGTCTTCATTAGGGACAAATCCTGTTTTTCAAAATAATCATTTATACATGCATGTATACATAAATTTGAAAACAGGATAATTTTCATAAACTTAAACATCATTGAATTCAGAGTGTCAATAGTCAATAATTTCGATAATGATCAACATTCATTAGCTGACATAATGCCCATACTACATACTTGACCAGTAAACATCTTGGGCGATAATCCCTTCATCAAGGGATCAGCTATCATAAGATCAGTGCTAACATGCTCTATAGACACTCTATGTTTCTGAACCTCTTCTTTAACGACAAAGTATTTCATTCCATGTACTTAACACCTTTTGAATACTTGTTGTTTTTATAAAAGAAGATTGCTGCAGAATTATCACAATAAATTTTCAGCGGCCTATCAATACTGTCGACCAATTCAAGCCTTGAAATAAAGTTCCGCAGCCATTTAGCCTGAACCATGGCCTCAAAGCATGCCACAAATTCAGCTTTCATAGTGGATGCAGCAATTACTGACTGCTTCACACTTTTCCATGATATAGAGGACACTAGACCTCCTATAAGTAAGCATGTGACCTTTAGTGCCTTGCAAATATCTCAGAACTTTCTTTGCAGTTTTCCAATA
>PYAF01003354.1:845089-859189 GCA_007407185.1 Glycine tomentella | reverse complement strand
TTCGATCACAATACAACAACGCATATAACTTTATCAAATATAATTTTAAATATGCATTGATACAATTTTTAATTAGGGAGAGCAATAAGGTGATCAATCATTATTGTTTACTTTTCATCACCAACATTAATGTGTCTTTGTTTGAAAAGACCATAAGAACTTTAGTATGATATCCATTGGAACATAATACATACCAAGTTAGAAATAACAATTATGTGATATTATTCTATCAACATTATTCGATCAATAATATTCGCAACAAGCAGAAAATTAAGATTCAAAATCTACCATAATACTTTATTGTTGTAACAACAAAAACTTAATAATGGAAAATCACAAATTCTTAAACCATGCTCTGTTACCACATGTAAGCATTAATCTATAATTCATGTTCAATAACAATTACATCAAGAACATGAAAAAGGATCTTTAGAATTCATGAGTTTCACATAAACATACCTTTGTCCATAATTGCGAAAGATCTTTATTGGTAGAGTACTTTCGTAGATTCTTTGGAGAAAATCCTTTAATGGCAGAATGTTTTCTCAGAGTCTTGACTCTTTCTTTTCTTGTATCTTCTTTGATAGGGATTGGATACAACTCTCATGGGCAGACAATGGTGGTATTCAGTTTTCTAGATCTGTATTTAGAGAAACTGAATCACTACGATTAAGATAACTGCACCTATCAACAGTTATTCTTTAATGCATTAAAGATAATTGTTTTATCAACAATTACTATTCAATACTTAAAGATAACAATTATCCTTTGAATAACTTCTCATTGTAACCAATTATCTTTATATCCTTTATTCATTAAATCAAATTTAAATGAGCCACAATGATAAATCTTACATATCACAGTCAAGAAGATTGGCATTCGCCTTAAAAAGGGTAGTTTTGTAAAGACCATGACCAGGGTGCATTGGGTAGGGACCAATAATTTTCCTCTATCATAGATATAGTTTCCTCTCAATCACGCTCCTTACAGAAATTATTTCTCTGGAAATAGTATATGCACAGTAAGATCATAAAGTAAGTTATAGATCTTCTATTAATTCATAAATCGTGATGAATCAAACTCTTTAAAACTACACGACAATCAAAAGACACCTCCAAGTTCTAATGCAGAAAGTGACACTTCTATCAAACTTTTATCATCCAAAAGAACAACACTTGCTCCGTAGTTCTCAATCAGATTTGTCAAACAAAAGAGAAGCTTAGATGCGGAAAATTCACATGAAGATATGCGTAAAATCTGGATAATTTTAAAAACAATATTTTTAAGAGAGAAAAAAAAATGTTATGAAATAACAGTACCCTTCAATCACATATCAATATATATGATAAAGTTTATAGATTTTTATAATAATTACTTAAAAATTCATATAAATCATGATTGATAGTTAAATAATAATATAAAATTATTTTATATTATCAAACCATTAAATTTTATTGACAAATAACTTAAAATGTATACTAAGAATAAAAGAACATAAGGAAATATAAATAATCTTGCTCTCATTAAAATGGTGTCCCCTTAAGAGTGTGTATAGCTGTAAATGACACAAACTTATTAAAATGGTGTCCCCTTAAGAGTGTGTATAGCTGTAAATGACACTAACTTTAGGAACAATTTTTGGCTTATGCCTAGAAGAAAAACCGAGTCCAAAAAAAGAACTCCACCTATTTCCACTTTTCCAATAGAGTGGTGGTGACAATGACATCGGTACCATACTTTATAAACACATCACTCTGTTCACATAAACCACAACAAAAGTTACCAAGATGGATGACAATGAGAAACAACATCCACAACCCCATGTAGAGTTACCAATAGATGTTTCAGTCAGCAAAACACAATCAAATTGCAAGCCTCAAATCCAAATCCAATCTTTGTCCTCTATCCTGACACAATTCCATGCAGGGTACTTCAGGATTAGTTTGTCCCTCTCAAGCCAAGCCTTTCTATTGAAGATCCTCATTGAGCCAATCCAAGATGCACATGCTCTTAGACGTTTGTTTTCATCCATACCCTCTTCTGTCCACACCCTCCTATGGTTCCTAGCCTTGTTCACACTAGCCACACTCTCTTTTCTTTACATTCTAAAATGTCTCTTACACTTTGACATGATTAAGGATGAGTTCTTAAGCCATGTTGGAGTAAACTACCTTTTTATCCCCTGGATCTCTTGGCTTCTTTTGCTAGAATCATCACCATTCCTCTCCCCAACAACACTTTATTACAAAGTACTTTGGTGGGTGTTTGTTGCTCCTTCGCTGATGCTTGATGTGAAGATTTATGGCCAGTGGTTTACAAAAGGGAAGAGGTTTTTGTCAATTGGAGCAAATCCAACAAGTCAATTGTCTGTGATTGCGAACTTGGTGGGTGCACAAGCTGCTGCACAAATGGATTGGAAGGAGAGTGCACTTTGCATGTTTTCTTTGGGTATTACACATTATTTGGTGCTTTTCGTGACACTCTATCAGAGATTGGCAGGGAACAATAGTGTCCCTTCAATGCTGCGTCCAGTTTTCTTCTTGTTCTTTGCAGCACCTAGTATGGCAAGCTTGGCTTGGAACTCCATTTGTGGCAAGTTTGACACCACATGCAAGATGCTGTTCTTCCTCTCTCTCTTCCTTTTCATGTCCCTGGTAATTTAATTTCTTTCTTTAAGTTATATCAAAGGGAAAATAAAAGATTTGACAGAAAAAAGAAATTTAAGGTTCTACTATTTTGCTTGGAAGTCCTCAAGAAAGATATATCATATATATACTTTAAATTAATGCTGGCTTAAGTACATAACAAAATTTCCTAGTAGTCGGTGGATCCAAGTTTATCAAGAAAAAAAATACCAGTGCCAACTTTGAACTGGTATGCTGTCAAATTGTTTACGTTTCTTGGTATTCTCATGCTTGATTTGTTTCATTTGTCATGTTGAAGTATCTAAGTTGCATTCCACTTCAAATTAAGCTGGTCCTTATTGATATTAGTTGACTATAACCTTAGTTGTTACAACTTGCAATATAATGGATAAACTTGGACAATTCATTTCGTAGTGTTTCTCTCAAAATGAGATTTTTGAATTTTTATTTTATAGTTCTCCTAATGAAAAAATCATCACATGATCCAAAATTACTAATTACCATTGTTATGTGTATTTGAACAAACAGGTTTCAAGGCCTCTCTTATTTAAGAAGTCGATGAAGAAGTTCAATGTGGCATGGTGGGCTTATTCTTTTCCTCTGACGGCTTTGGCACTGGCTTCGGCAGAGTATGCACATGAAGTTAAGGGAATCATGGCTCATGTGATTATGTTTGTCTTATCATCGGTCTCAGTTTTGGTGTCTCTTATCTTAATGGTTATCACTGCTCTCAACATTGGCAAGCACGCCCTTAATCGCTCGCAATCTTAGTTTAGAACAGAGAAACATTGATGGCAACGTGATTATGAATTCATTATTACTCATGCCAATTTAATTTTTATATATCCACAGATAATGTAAAATTGTTTAATATAAATATCTAATAGGACTTCGCTCTATTGTCACAATATTGTATTTACTAATATGATGCGGCGATGGAGTAAATTTTCACTAGATACTTGTGTTATAATGTTTAGAGCTTGAGAATATTTTTTGTTTTGAGATACCAAAATAGTTAAGATTATCTTGTACACCTTAAATGTAATAGTTTTAATTATATCGTTACCTCCTTAAAATATCGTTACTTGTAAGTGATTTTAAGTACTTATTGATATATATATATATATATATATATATATATATATATATATATAACATTATTCCTTACTGTTAGAAATTATTACTGGTTGTTGATGTCAATAAATGCTATATCAATAAATAATAGCATCATAAAATATCACGTCATCAAAAGTGTTATATAAGCAATATTTGATTATTGTAAAATTTTCATTTTTCTATAAAAATTTCACTTTGCTTTCTCGCATTTAATCTTCCATACTTTCATCCTTTCCATACAAATTTTCTCTATGATCTCTTACATTAAGCTTTCACAAGTAAAATTAGACTTCTCCCCTCTCTCATTCATTAACTCTAAGCTCTCTCATTCTTTTCTTGAGACATGATACTAATTATAATAAATTACACTAATTATCCATGAGGTTTTGTGAAATTGCATAAATACCCCTACTTTTTTTCTACCCCTATGCTAACATCCCTTAATTTTTGAAACATATATATTGATATGACATCCCTTTATTCATTACATTAACTCTCTTTAATTGTTTGAAAAATACTACACCCACCAAATTCTCCAATGAGAGCTCATCATAAATGTTAAAAAAATATTAAGTATTTATGTAATTTTACAAAACTTCGGATAATGTTATTGTAATTTATTCTAATAATTATAATTAAGAATGATTTTGGATATGGTGTTGGAATGTGTTGTAAGTTGTGTAAGGCATCCTTAGTGACTTTGTGTGGTAAAGTGCATTTTCTAAGAGTGTGAATGATAAAATGGATCAACTCAATCCACCTTTAATTTAAAAAAAAAAAAAGAAGAAGATTAAGTTGGGTCAGACTCATTTTAGGAAAGGTTAAAAATTTCAACCCAACACGATAAATTTTGCAACTTTTATATTCAATAGCTTGTAAAAGGATTTTGAAAATTAAAATTTTTAAAAATACCATACAATAAATAAAATTAATAGGAAACCGTTAATATAATATTTAAATATTTTTTATAAAAGATCATTTTCACCATAACATTATTCTTCTATAACCATTCAAGTATTTTCAACATATTTAAATGAGTTGTCTCAAATTGTCTTTTGCTAAGTGAAAATAAATTACCCATTCAAGTATTCCTCTTAATAAATAAAATTAATATATTTAAATTAATGTACTTTATGTTAAATTTTAGTTTATAATTAAAAAATTATTAAAATGACTTCTAAATGATATTTTTTTTTCATAACCAAATATGCATTATGAAAGTATCATTTGTTGATTCACTTTTAATGATAATATATATATATATATATAAATTTTAATGATGATGTTCAGACAATATAAAGTAATAGTTTTAGATTATTATTCAATTACAAATTATCCATTGTATAAATTTTAAAATAAATATCATAAAAATAAAAAAAAAATTATTTATAATTTGTTGTGATGAATCACAATAAAATTATTTTACGTTTATTGTGCATAGCCTATTTCTCATACACAAATAAGAAAAGAACCAACAAATTGCTACACTTGTACTAATAACCCCACACATCTAACATGCAGATGTGCATTCTGTCACTCTCACACCATGAACATGACATCCATATGACTTCATGTGACGTGTTTTGGTGTGGGCTCCTTTTTAGGTAGGTTCATGCACTTTGGAAAGCCCAAATCAATGTGGGCTGTCAACATTTTTCTTCATCTTGTCTATGTCCAAAATTATATTAGCACCTGATTAAACAATTGCTTCCATGTCTCACGGAGCTTTGTACTATTGGCAATGGCAGCAATCCTATAATCATAAACTAGTGACTGCGGGTAAGTTGAGTCGAGTGAGAAAAAAAGATTAAAGTCTAAACTAATTGAACGAAATTGGATTGATTTTTAGAAAAGTTCTTATTTTAACCAAATCAATTTTGAATTTGTTGAGGTGAAGTTATTGTGTTAAAATTCAAATCGGACTAGATTGAATGATGAATGGATATCAAGCTAAGCCCAATTTTATTTATTTCTATTTGATTTAACTTCAATATCTAACCCATGTGACCTTTTAAAAGTTGAGTTAGGTTCAACATGCTTACAATATACTTTGACCAAGATTATTCAAATCTATATTTTTAATAGAATTTTTTTATGACTTTTTTCAAAACTGATCTTATATCATGTAGAATGAGAGTCAACACATTGTTGCACTAAGTGGAGGAGGTATCTTAGGCTTTCAAATCATCAAGGGTAAACCAATCAAATTCAAAAGTACCATTTTAAATGATTCAAAAGCTCATAGTTCATATACAGACCAAAATGATTCAAATCAAAGGCACAAAACCATCACAACTCACAACCATCATTACTCATTGGATCACAAAGCCCAAAAATGACAAAGATAAACATTAATAATTACATGTCAAGCTCGTGTCACGCGTATAACAAGGGTTTAGAAGTATAAATGTATAATTATTCAAAAAAAAAAAAATCCTCTTTTCATAACCTTCTTTGACAGAAAAGTATCACCTCAGAACAAGCGACATCAACTATATATCATGAACCAAAAACTGTATTTGTAGATTAGAACAAAAAACAGACAACTTGATTTCAGTTTCTCGGTTCAAATAATTAAATCTGCAATTTGTGAGCTGGGCATGGCATGTCAGGCCGAACAAAAAACCAACTTGCCCCTCAACCTATGAAAATCATATTTCGTATTTGTGTCTTTGTTCCCCCAAAAAACCACATGATTTAACATATGTAATCAATTTCCAGATTTTGTTATCTTCTGAATTAACACAAGCATGTAGATTGAATAGCATGCTATCATTTCAACCAGTAAGATTATGTTTTGCAAAATTAACTCAAAGTTAAAATCTGGTAGTTGGAAGTTGAAAATTAATTTATTATATTAGAAGTATTCGGTAAAATTAGCCGCTGAAGTAATTAAAAAATGTAAAATGACATAAATATAATAAAATCATAATTTATTTATGAAAAATAATAGAAAAATGAATAAATATATCAAAAATAAAAGTGAAAGAAAATATAAAAAAGGTACAAGTTAACTTTTAAAGAATGGTAGTTGAAGTTGTGTTTCAAAAAATATTAAAAATTATTGAAAAATTACTAAAAAAATATTTATTTATCGAATAATCAAATGAGAAACTACTAAAAATATTTATTTATTTATTGCAGAATTAAATGAGTTTTTTAACTAAGTAAAAAATCTAGATAAAATATGTTGTCAAATATAGACTTATTGTGTCCTACCTTATACCACTTGGAAAAAAAAAAACCATATACACTAACGCTTTAGCTAGATTAGTGTTCATAGTCTGAATGATATATAAGGAGAAAAAAATACTAATAAAAAGATATATAAAAAAATTAAGTTGATATATACTAGTTTTTTTTAGTAATAAATTATATATCTAGTTTTACACATAAAATAAATAATTAACATATTTATTAAATTAATTATTTATTAAGAATTAAATATTTAAATAATTATGTTAAAAAAAAAAAGTTTTAACCCCCTTTAATACATTTCTGAAACCTCACTAACAATTAATTTTGTTGATATGAAGTAACTCACAAGCACTATATTAATTAACTCGCGTGAGTTTCTTTTACCATTTGAGCGCAGCTTTTTTGGAATGCAAAGAAAGCACCGTTGCTCCAGAAAGCAACCAGTGTTTTCTACTATTTAATAGGCCCTTATTTTTATATATTAAATATTAGGGTATATTTATTTATAAAAAATAATTAATTAAAATGTAATTTATATTTTTTTACTATTTAAAAATTAAACTACATTTTAATATTGTATTTTTCTCATAAAAATATTATTAATTTAAGATTGATTTCGTTTATGTAAATTATCAGTACATAGTATTTTTCACGTATTATAAAATTATTTGATTAAAAAATAGTGTATATTTTTATACAATTTTCAATCTTATTTTTACATTTTAAATTTTGAAGAGAAAATTTTTAATGGGTTTGGCCACGTTGCTTCTAATTCTGTGGGAAATTTTGGAAAAAGCAATGTCCATGGCATAACACTTGACCTAGACAAAGGCATTGCTCTGTTTTTGCTAAAAAAGACAAAGAGGGATGAGGATAAGCCAATTGAACACTTTGTTGAGGAGCTTAGCTAGCCAGCCAAGATACATGAGGCACTTGTTTCTTGAAAATTGGTGCAATTTTTTATTCAGATTGTAAGGATCTCATTGCAAATATAACAGGTTGTGCCATTGTGGTTGGGTTTGGTCTCTTCAAGAGATCAATACTAGAACATTGTTTCTGTTAAAAAAGTTTATTGTCAGAATGTCATTGACTGATTGATCACTAAATGTATAGATCAATTAATATAAAATTGTTCCAACTTAATCAAATATTTCAAATTTAAATCTAAAATATACATACACTAAATACTTTAAAGAAAAGTTTTATCTCACATAATAATCCTAATAATCCTATACATGATATCTATGATCCAAACCAAAACAAAACAAAAAATCCGAACCTAACCTGTATTTATCTTTTTCCAAATCTAGGTTACATGAAAGAATGTTGTCTAACGAACAAAAAGGAACAAAACTTATACACTTCCTTAAAAATATGTGCTGATGACTGCAATATTTAGCATTATATTTACACGTAAAACCGGACCACCGTACTTGGGGTCAAAGCAAGTCCATTGTAAAATTGGCCTAAACTAACGAATTGAAATATGGAGTTTTTCTAGAAGTTTAATTTATGCCTAGATAACCCAGTTTTCTCGGTGCCAACTACTCCCCAACCATGGAAGAATATTATAGTTTGATTTTTATTTGGGTTTGACTTGGTTCTGAATTTTCATAAGAGATATCTCAACGTATAGTGGGGGTTGACCAAATTGTGATTCTAGAATGCTTCTACTTGTCTTGTTTGTAATGTGTGCTGCATCATTCATCCTAATGTACTTCACAAGACGAGAAGTCATGATTATCAATTGAATTTAGCCACCGACCAATAACACTCGCTGTTTAGTGACCATCTATATCCGATTATTTTTTATTTTCATCATCAATTTTCTTTTTTTGGTCATTTAGCAATCAAATTTGCTACTGACAACTTGGTTTTCCAACGAAAAATGACCAAGTTACTCACCAATTCCGTGGTTAAACCCTTAAAGTAGCTATTCAGGTTTTTGACTATATATGTTATGTAGCAATTGACAATCCAAACTGATTTAATGACTGAATTAGCTTATTTATCATGATCCGAATATAATTATACTCAGATTTATTAATTAAGATTTTAGATTTAAATATCATGAATGAAAGAATTATGATTAGGAAGGAAGATACCACTAAAAATAAACAGACAAATTTTTCAACAACATTACACACATAAACTAGTTTTTATTTAATTTTTGGAGGGATAGTGGTTGATGCGTTGATGGATAGAAACTCCACATGACGCAATATTTGCTGCATATTCGCTTTACTTTAAAACATGTGACCTGTAACGCTGTACTGGTTTGGTGCAAGAGATTGGAATTTTTAATGAGTTGATAAATTACTTTTAACCAACTTGGGGTTTTGGGAATTTTATCTCTAAACCTACCAATATCATGAACAAATAAATAGAGTCATTAAAAAGTAAAAAAAAAAAATATTAACACAAGTAATTCGACATTTGAATTTTTTAATCAAAGTCTAAAATTTAATTTTTGACTTAGACATAAAATGACAATAAGATAGATATCACTTTATAAAAAAATGAATCAACATGATCGGAGATGAATTATACTTCTGGTTATAAAAAAATAAGACAAATAAAGCCACCAACTAATTAAAATTAAGGACAATGAGAAACATTGCTCCAAAGGGTGGCCACCTTGGTTCCCTATGCTCATTTCCATTGGAATCAACCATCTCAAATAATAGAAGAGAGGTTGAAGCCAATTCCAAGTAGGATATGATGGGGTCGGTTGGGTATCTTTAGGAAATTGCTATTCTTGTTTTGTTTTTGTTTCTTCTTTCAGATGTACCAGAAAAAAAAAAAGATTGTGAGTTGGGACATGCCTTGCCCACCTTGTTTTCTCTCCCTATCCTTGTTTTTATGAGTTAATTTGCTTTTTCAACCAAATCAAAAAAAGAAGTTAGATTTTGATTTTCAAAGGATCTCATCATACCTACCAAAGTTGGGTTTTCATGCCTTAATTTGTTACTTTTGAACAAAAGTTACTATACCATATTCTCTTGTAATGGCCAAGGTTGGCTCTAGGAAAATACACAGATAAATCCAAAAATATCTCCAAGGATGTTTGAGCCCAGAAATATTTTTACGGATGAAGCTGGAATAATTAATATAGATTTAAACTTTTGTTCTCCACTCGTATATTTAATTTTAATCTATTTTCCACGTGAAAAACGTTTTCAAATTAATATATAATAAAATTTTCTTATTATAGTTACTGTTGTCACGTACAAAAAATAAAATTGATAACGTGTAAGGACGGAAATTTAGAGCACCTACCTAATGACAGACTAAATTGAGAAGAATTTTATGTATAAAAAACAGTTTAGTTTTTTTCATATGAATGAAAAGGAAAATAAACATCGCGTATAAAAATAAAAGTTTAATTAAACCTAATACATTCTATACACCAAACATAGATAGGTTTTTTTTTTTTATAGAGGAAAAACATATACATGATTATGTTTATGTTCATTTAAATGAGTTTATTTCTATAAAATAATCACTTTTTTTATATCAACTTCTAGAGCTTTAAAATGATTTTTTTTATAACTAAATCAGCTTCCGGATCTTAGCTGCAATCATAACTATCCAACATTTACCAAAACATATTAATTCTTTTAAAATTTATTTATGGAAATATATACATTTTAAGTAGAGGTGAAAAATGACCCAATTTAGCAGAATTCGTCCAATAAATTGTAGTGTTTGAGTTTGGAATTTTAAATCTAAAATTTTAGACATTTTTATTTTGATTCAATCATGATATAGAGCAAAAATCCGTGAAAGACTTAAAAAATCAGACTTTTACATGTATTAAGCCTTGTTCTATAACACCTTCAAAAGAAGCCTTGCTCTATAGTAAGTCCTAACTAAATTTAGACTTTTAAATCAACTACCTATGATCGCCAACTTGCATCAGACTGAGAATCCTGTTTTGTTACCTCTAATTTTAAGGGTATATCCAACCAAAAAAAATATGCAACAGTTTAAATAATATAACAGAATGTACAGGGGAGGATGAAATATTGAATAATTGTTTTATGCTATTTAAAGTTAACGAGAGATTGATAGAACAGGGGAGAAGGAAATATTGAATAATTGAATCATAAAGAATCTAATGTTAAGGGAATTAGCATCTTAGCAATGCCTCCGTCAAAAATGAGATCACTGACTACAAACACTAGCCCTCTACAACAATTGTGATCCTGAAAAGCATGTCCACTAAAATTCTACCACTAACATTGCTTTTCACCAACACCTAGTGAGACAACCCATGACCCACAATGAACAAAACCTTCAACCCCATTCCCTCTGGCTGTGATCCAATTCTCATCATCATCATCATCATGTCTTGGCCAACATGGCACCCCAGAAGACAGAGCCAACATTCTGACCCTCCCAGCAGCCAAAGCTTCAAACTTTCTTGTTTTGTGAATCAAATTGCCTAAACTTTTTGACTCTTCCATAGAACTCCAATAGCCTTGTTCAAGAACACTTGTTGGGGAACTTGAATTAGAATCCAAAACTTCCTTATTGAAACATAATATTTGCTCAATAAATGGATGCTTCAATAGTTCACTAGCCTTCCACCTCTCTTGTGGATTCCTCCTTAAGCACTTCCCCAAGAAATCCTTTGCTTCGTTGGACAGAAAACAAGGAATCTCGGGCACTTCACTAGAATATGCAATATGGTAAAGCACTGAAAAAGGGTCTTCCACATTAGGCCATGGTGCACCACCGGTTACCATTTCAATCACAGTGCACCCTAGTGACCAAATGTCACTAGCACACCCTTGCTCCTCCCCACGCGCCACCTCCGGCGCCATGAACATCGGCGTGCCTCCGATCGCCGCCGTGGAATCCGCCGCACTCTTGGCACACCCCAAGTCGCCAATTTTGGCCCCATCTTCACCAATTAAGATGTTGGCACCCTTGATGTCACAATGCACCAACCCTTTTGAATGCAAGTAGTCCAGCCCTTGCACGATTTGCCTAGTGTAGCATGCGATGACCGACTCCTCAAAGAGCCGGTCATCGCACCGGCGAGTTGCCGCCTGGGCAAGCGTGCCGAAGGGCATATACTCCATGAAGAGGTTGAACAAGAGCTTGTTGTTCTCCATGGTAATGTCACACCCTTTGTATGCAACCACATAAGGACTACTTAGAGAGGACAATATTTTTTGCTCCTTTTTTAGAGGCTCTGATTGTGGAAGCTCTGTTGACTTGACGGCGAAGACACCGCCACGGCACGTGGCGGTGGAAACGGTGGCTGATGAGCCTTGGCCTATGGTGTGGCCTCTATGCCACTCCATGTTTGAAAATAAGAAGAAAAAAGTAGAGGGATTTGTGAAGTGTTTTGAGTTGGTTGTTGTGGCCTTTTATATATGTGCAATTGAATAGAGACACTTTTGGGCATAAGGCTTTTGTTTGAAAGATTCTTTTTTAATTGTTGGCTACTTAATTTGGTTGGGGCACACTTTCTATCTATTCTATCTTCTCTCTCTCTAGAGTTGTCAACGTGGCCAGTTTTGGTGGCTCAGGTTTTTCGTCGGCAATGGCTGGGTGGTTCACACTTGGAAAAAGGGTTCTAATTTATGATTGGAGGTTAAGTGTTTGCAATTTGGAAAGGCTTTAGATTGGTGCAAATTAAGGGGATTAAGAGTTTGGATGAGGTAGATGGGGTGCCAATAATCAAGGGTAGATTCCTTGTTCTGTATCACAGTTAGCTAAACTTTGAAAAAATTAATGTGGGTATATGCATGTGGTAAGTTGGGTGGGAACGTTGAAGTGTTGAACCACCCAAAACGGTTGAAAGTTTGGTATCTTTTTTGAAGTTAGTTTTATTTTTATGGTAGAGGGTTGTAGTGTGAAATGTATAGCCTTGACAAATTACAAGTCGTATAGGTATATAAGGTGAGGACTAGTATAAGTCAACTGGTGCATGTGTTTTTGGTAGCAATCAAATACAGAAAGAGAAAAATTCATTATTTTGCCCTGTTCTTCGATATTTATTTATGCAATTTGGGATGACTCTAGTCGTGTCATGAGTCGTTCTACTAATTTCCCATAAAATATGTTCTAGAATTTTTCCGTGTGGACTTAATTATGAAGATTTATAACGTTTCCTGAAATAATATAGAATAAAAGCAATGTTAGTCACATACTTCTAATATATTTGCTAAGTACATTTTATATAAATTTTATTAAATTAAAATAACTAAAATCAGTTAACAATACTCACACTAAATGTATTTAATAATTAAAAGGTGTAAAGGCTATCTTATTGACATTTTCTTTGTAACTTGTCTCGACGTTGGAACAGAGATGACATTTTCGGTGAGCCAATGGATATTTCTGAAGCTTTCAAAAATTGAAATATCATATGAAACTCGTTGAAAGGTGAGAAATACTAGTAGAATTTGTATTGTTCTATTTAATGCCAAGCAATAAGAGAATTGTTTTATAATTCGGTTTTCATAAACTGTGGGCATATTAAGATAAATATTGATAACGTATACGATTTTTTACATATATTATTTTTAAATGTAAAAAATAATACATAGTTGTAGCTAGCTTTAGGCCAAATAGACAGTTTTTTTTAGAGGAGGCCAAATAGACAGTTGCTTATGCTTGAAACTATCTTGATACATGTGTTCAACTTATTTTCACTAATGTTAAGAGCATGCGTGGAAATCATCAAAGAGGGAGGCTGAATTTTTTTTTTGTTTTACTTTAACTATTTAAATATCTAACTTCTAAAAAATAAATAATAATTTTTATAAATTTTACACTTAAAATTTAAATTAATTTTTATTTCAAATTATACAATAAGAAAATATATGTATATATAATCTGTATAATTTTTTTCAAATTTTTAAAGTCATTATGGTCTAGTAAGCACAATAACAATCAAACAACACTCACAATAAAAAAGAAAAAACAAACACATCAAATATAATAATAATAATTAACAGTCATCAAATTTCATAGCAATTATATATATAAATGTTATATAATGTTAATAATAATTAATTTTAATAACTAGATATATAAATAAATAAATAAGACTTATAATAATACACAAAACATAGTCAACCTAAATCATAATAATTGATGGAAAGTCATATAAAAATAAGAT
>PYAF01003354.1:815254-843868 GCA_007407185.1 Glycine tomentella | reverse complement strand
AATAGTATATATATATATATAATTAATATATTATTATATACTAACTAGTATATATTATTATTTTTTATTTTTACTAGAAATAGTATATTATTATTAATTAGTATTCACAAAAAAATTATTATATAAGAGAATTTTTATGAAAAAAGTATATATTTCTAAAAATTCCTCATGTCATTTTTATAAGACCCAAATTAGAAGTAATGATAGTCTAAATTTTTTCGTAAGAACCAATATAAAATATATTTTGCATTAATTAGTTGTTTAAAAAATACCCTTAATTAAAGCCATTTCTCTTAGTTAAATAAGTAGTTGGTGGAATATTTTAATTTTAAGTATTTGTAAGTGTTTTATTAATGCTAGGGGTAGTTTGAAATAAATAAATAAATAAGTTTAAGACATATTCAATCTGAGAAGTTTATTTTAGAAAAGTTTGAAACTTAGTAGTTACTGGGACAAGTCAGTTTCGCCCAAAAAACCCCAAATGCCATATTAGTCCATTCTTCCTTCTAGAAGCCGAGGGAGACAAGTAATAAACACCTCCAAAAATTGACCATTATGATCGATTGGGTACTATTACCCCCTAAGTAAAGTAATCATGATAATCTTAACCCAAATAAAGATAATAATGATAATCATGCTAATATTAGACTGGGGTGCAACACAAAAATGAAGTATCCTCACTTTTCTTTTTTCAAGTACTTCTTCGCATTAAACGCCTTCAATTTTTGTAATTGGTTTCAAGTATCATGTACTACACAATATGATTGGATACATGGTTGTGAATCCTATTATTATAATATAATAATCAAATCATGATCAAAAAGTTTAATTTTAAATTAGAAACCAATCAAACAATTCAAAATCATTTGAACGTGAGTGTCTTTTGACGTTGATTAACACCCTTTAACCTAACGAAACCTATCATTACGTGTGATAGCTTTCCTCCTGATATATAACATAGATGCACAATATCTTAGGCGTGAAATAAACGTTAACTTTTCCTATCACTCATTTGCATATTCATGCATACAAAAATAAATATTAACATGCCAAACATACCCAATTTAATGCTCTATAAAACACATTCAATGAAACATACCTTATATTTATTAAAATAAAAGGGGTTTGGTGACTTGATCGTGTGAAATAGAAGTTAAAGAAAGGTGCCATTTAAAGTGTGTACATAAATTTTGTGACTTACTACAAGCTAAGACTCAAGTAGAAAGAACATTTATGTGTGATTTTAATATACGCAGCAAAAAGGGACATTAATTTATGTGTGATTTATTATGCAGCAAAAACACAAGGGAAATTCAATTTATTCTCTTCTTTTTTTCCAGTTACGCAATAGCTAGTTGTACATCTAAATATCAACAAGTAGTTAGTTCATGTAATTCTGAACTTGATTTTCTTAACTAATATATCGAATTCAAATTATGTGGATAAAAAATACTTAATTGGAAAAAAAAATTTACTAAAGAAGATCAATAAGATTTTTAAAAAAATTATATTTCATACCAATATAATAACATAGAAAGAAAGTTGTGGAGCCAAACTCGGAGATAGATATGTTGGTTGGAGCAATGTGCCGATTTTAAATTAGAGAAGGCTTAAACTGAATGGCGTGGCTTGTAAGGGTTTGAGTGATCAAAATTCAAGAGAGGCTTTGATCACACGCAAGTCAAGTAGTCCTCTTTTCGTCCTTTTATTTCAGTGAGATCAGAAAAAGAAAAAAAATAGGTTTTGCGTAGTTATGGGAAGAAGAATGGAAGTGGGTCCAATTCTGACGGCATAAAGAGAGCACGTGTGAATTAAGAGCATAATCAACACGTTTTGTATACAAGTGGAGTGATGGAACTATGGAAGTATTTTAAGAAGGAAAAAAAAGGTTCAGCTATACCTGTCATGATTTCAATTTTAGTGTGTTTGGCTTTAAGAATGAAAATAGAGTAGACAAAATAGAAGATTGTAAAAACTTAAAAGTGTGAGACTCACATGAAATACATTATATGTTTTTTTTTTTTTTTTTGTCAAATGCAAGCTTTGAAATTAGTTTTTGAATAAAATTAATTATTTGAACATGTCTATAAGTTATGAGTCATTTTTATCTTGTACAAATTTTTTGAGTTGATTTTTTTTATGTTAGATATCAATTAATTAATTAAGAATCATATATTAATCTCTTGAGATATTCAAACTTATTTAAGGAATTGATATTTCAAACAAATATTCTTTCAAACATTTTTTTAATCATGTTATTAGTATAAAATATTTATTAACTTAATTGTTTATTAATTTTTGTCAAAAATTTTGATTGGTTATTTTTAGTGAAATTTTCTTCTTTCTAACTATATTTTTTCATTCACAAGACTCAAATTCAAGACATTACTTAAAAAAATTAAATTGAATACCACATTCTTCAATATACATAAACATGAGGAACTTTTTAGCATGTTTAGATTTTAAAAAATGTGATTTTCTATCAATTATACTACACTATATACACCAATTATAATTATTAGTCAAATATATTTTTCAAAGGAAACGAATAATTATTATTTATTTCTAATATCTTAATTCATATTTTTGAATTATAATTATATTTTTAGTCTCTCATTTTTTATTTTAGTTTTAGTTCCTAATAAAAATATTTGACCAATCTAAGTTCCTCGTAAATTTTTCCCATTTCTTTTTCGGTTCCCATTGTTAAGTATTATCATTAAATGATAATGTGATGAAAGAATAAATTTGGTTACAAAAGTTTGTGGCAATTAAAAAAAAGCCACAATTTTTTTAAAGATTTGAAATAAAAATAAAGAAGTTGTTGCGTGATTAATTATTGATTCACATTTGTAAAACTTTCGAAAAATCTTATTGTTTATATATACATAAAAAGATTATACCAATCTCACAACCCAAGACTAGTATAGATTACAATCTCATTCCTTTGGTATGGATCTATACATATGGTTAAGGGTTGAGATTGAGTTTTAATAACTTAAGTCAGACCCTAGGTTTTCCCTACTATTTGTAATGCTTGTAGTATTTCAATATAAGAAGAGAAAACAAGGTAATATTTGTATTTCTTTTAAGAGATAAATATAATTCACTTTAAAAATATTAAATTAATACCCTAAAAAATGTTAAACTAAATCATCAAAACTACACTAGTATATTTTAACATAAAATGAAGATAATGTAATATTCACACGAAAGTAAGTACAATTTACTCATAATTTTATATAGTATAATACTAACATTGAATTTTAGATTTTGAGCTTATAAAAGGGCTTATAAGAGAGTTGGGCTATTGCACATATGATAGTTGGGCTGATACAACAAATTGATGGATTTAGTTCCTTTTTTTGGTTTTTTTCCACAATGGATTCACTTTTTTTTTTATATATGTCTATATAGTGAAAATTGATTTACTTCCTTATTCTTCACATGTCACAATTAAATAAGCTTATTTAAAAAAAATTACTAACATTAATTTTTTTCGATATATACATTAAGCTTGATGTTGGAATATCCAAAAATCAAGATACTTTTAGTTCTTTAAAAAATTATATGGTTGGACATTAGTCAAGTCAAGACGTGGTTTTGTTTGTGTTTTAAAGGGAAAACACCAAAGTTGCAAATGTTAATTAGTGACCAGTTCATGTTTAGCTGTAGCCTGTAGGCATACATTTGATGTAAAAGGGGAGAGGATAATGGTGAAGTAGTAAATCATTAGTGAAAATAAAATGTTTTTAGATTTAAAAACGTTGTAATTTTATGTCCTCTTATACAAATCCTTCTTACGGTAATATTTTTTCATTCTTACTTTTTGGATTTGAAAAATAGATCTAAAATTATATGTTGTTTTTTTTTGTTTTTTTAATTACTACAATTATTTCATGATAAATCCAATAACATGTTTAAATGAGGTAGAAGGAAGTGGTGAGAGTGAAAATTTTGTAGGACAATTATTGAATTATATGAATTGACAAAATTAAGAGTGATAATCACGAAAATATTAAGTCGAGTAGGTGAAGAGGAGAAGAGTATATTTAATATTTTTTATTCCAAAAGAATAAGAGAAATATATATAACACACATCTTAAAGAATGTTAAAACAAAAGAAGATATGTGTGATGAAATAAAAAAAAGTTTGGTGGCCAATAGTAAAATTAAAAGAGTCTAGCAAAATCTCAAAGAATTTGGTAAGATTGTTTGATAGACGTTTTATGAAAGTCTAATGAAATGCATCAAAATCCTTCTAAAAAAACAATTCATCAAAATTTGTATATTTTTAAATACAAAAATATTTTTATAAGTTATAAAAATCTTAATTGAATATCACCGAATTTTATTATCCTCATTCAAAAATCTTAAAAATCTTAATTAAATATCAAAAGACTTTTTTATACCATTTAAAAATTTTGATTAAATATTATAAGACTTTTTTTATAAAAAAAAGTTTTAAAATCTTAATCCAATGCATCTCTTAAAAGAGAACTTATTTCACGTAATCTTTTTTATTCTCATGAATGTTATTCCCAAGCATATAATATGGGAATTCGGGCATTTAAAAAGAAATATGGTTATTTATATTTTAATATTTAGAGAATAATTTTTATAATTTAAAGAAAAAAGTACGTATATATTAGACGATAAATTTTATATTCCCATAAGAATACTATTTTCCCATCCCCTCTTAATGGGAATATAAATATAAAAAATATGATTAAAAAATAATATAAAAAATAATATTTTTAGGAATCAATAATATCCAAAAATTCTTTTTAAAAATTTGTAACAAACATGAAAATATATATTTCCTTGTTGACTAAGAAAAAAAATGAATATTTTGATTAAGATTTCGTGAATCAACGGTAAAAAAAAAATTTCATAAAGATTATCATTTAATATTAATCACACATGGAATAGACATAAAGTTCCTCGATTTAAAAATTGAAGACAAAATTGTAAATCCATTCTTGCCATACTCCCACCATTGTGCTGTACGTGTTACAAAGTCATCTATAATAAAAACTTTTACTTAGTCAAAATTTGTTTAACTGTGGCTGGACTTGGGCTGGATATTGCCTTTTGTGAATTTTGAAACACACCCTATTTTTTCCTGAGTACACCCCCTAAATTTATTATATTTGGACAAATATACTCCTCATGAATATGTGTTTTCATTGATTTCAAAACTAATGGAACGTGTTTCCATTTTGTCTTAGGATGTGCGTTCCTAATACAAAACTAGAAATTAATTTCTGTTGTGCTATGAACTAATTTCTATCACACTTAATTCGATTTGTATTAAAAAGAGTAAGTTGTATTGTTATTAATTTAATTTCAATTAAAAAGATATTTATATTCCAATAATTTAAATTTTAATTGTAATATAAAATTCCCTTTTAATTACTATAAATTAATTGAAAGTGTGGTAAGCAGATTTATTAGTAAACCTAGGGAGGCTTTGGGAGGCAATAAAGTACTGAATTGTGATCTTTGAAAGGTAAAAGTAACAATTGTCTACTTTGCGGCAAAAATTTAAAAATAATATAAATTAATTATTTAATTGGGAAAAGGGGGTAGTTTGAAGAATATTTGGCAAAATGGGGCAGGGCTTCACGCCCATTTGGGGCGTGTTTAAACACGCCCAAATGGGGCGTGTTTGCCCTGGTGGCGCCACGTGGCAGGGAAAAATGGGGGTGCAGGGTTTTCGCGATTTTTTGTAAAATTACGGAAGGGCATAACTTTTGACTGGGACGTCTGATTGACGCGAAATCGGTAGCCACGCGCTCGAAATCGAGAGGAGAAGGCCTGGGCATGTTGGGACTTGGCCAAAAAATTTTCCCAAATGAGGCCTCTAAGTGCCTCAAAAATGCGATTTTGTCTTTCAGCCTCCAAATAATTGCTCGTTTTTTGATTTTTTTACTTAATCGATTAGTGAATTGCATGCTATTTTTTGTTTTTTCAATTAATTCATTCAATTTTGAGCGTTTTGACATAAAATACGCCTCCATCGGACATTCCTATAAAAAAATTTGACTGTCTAAAGAATTTGCTTGACGTATATATATGGGTGCAAACAGGTCAGGTCAGACTTCGTTAGGCCTGGCCTGGCCTGTTTTTTATTTTTTCAATTACTTCTTTTAATTTCGAGCGTTTTGACATAAAATACGCCTTCATCGGACATTTGGCTGACCTATTTAAGGCTAGGTTAAAGCTTTCTGAAAAACCTATTTAAATAAAAAGGTCAGGCTCAAACCTTTAAAAAAAACTTGTTAAACCTATCAGGCAGATTATTGTAAAGTAGGTTTTTAATATATAATAGGCTCGTAGGTCAAGCCAAGCTTTTAAATAGGCTAGGTCAGACCTAAAAAAAACCTATGATGGATAAATAGAGTAGGCCAAGCTTTACATTTTTAAATCAGGCCCAAGCCAGGCCTAACAAAGTCTTACCTGATCTGACATGTTTCCACCCATATATATACGTCAAGCAAATTCTTTAAACAGTTATAATTTTTTATAGGAATGTCCGATGAAGGCGTATTTTATGTCAAAACGCTCGAAATTGAATGAATTAATTGAAAAAACAAAAAATAGCATGCAATTCACTAATCGATTAAGTAAAAAAATAAAAAAAATGAGCAATTATTTGGAGGCTGAAAGACAAAATCGCATTTTTAAGGCACTTAGAGGCCTCGTTTGGGAAAAATTTTTGGTCAAGTCCCAACTTGCCCAGGCCTTCTCCTCTCGATTTCGAGCGCGTGGCCACCGATTTCGCGTCAATCGGACGTCCCAGTCAAAAGTTATGCTCTTCCGTAATTTTACAAAAAATCGCGAAAACCCTGCACCCCCATTTTTCCCTGCCACGTGGCGCCACCAGGGCAAACACGCCCCATTTGGGCGTGTTTAAACACGCCCCAAATGGGCGTGAAGCCCTGCCCCATTTTGCCAAATATTCTTCAAACTACCCCTTTTTCCCAATTAAATAATTAATTTATATTATTTTTAAATTTTTGCCCTACTTTGCAGTTCAAATGGAAGGTAGTGATGTTGCTGGTTATGCAATTTTTGACTATATGGTGGAGAGATTTTGCAAGAAAAAGTTACTTCTACATTAAGTGCCAAGGAAAGTGGAAATGTCAGTTTGAGATGCTTTAAACACAATCAATACATGCACCCTAAGTCTTTGCCTATTGAGAAGTTTAGCATAATTTGGACTTGGTAAAAGTACACATATCTTTAGACGGTTTAGGGTGTGTTAGTATAGGAGAGTTGTTCTTAGTCCTTGGTGATCTGAAAAAATTCAAGTCAAGGTGGAGACCTATTAAGATGCATTGAACGTTAATGGGCTAAACCAAATCATGATTATATAAGTATAGAGACCCAACATTTTAGAGATCAAATTTTGAAGGAGAACTAGTTTTAATGTTACCTTGTAATTAGGGACGACTAATTATTTGAGTTACAACTTGCAAGTTACTAGTAATTATCAAAACATAAAAAAAGATGATTCATTATACAATATTATAAATCATAGTAATTAAAACTGTGTTGTCTAAGAAAAATAATAGTCTCATTGTCCTTAAGCTAACGTTAAATCATCCATATAATCCACATGAGAGTTTACCAAATCCAAGTCAATAATTTATTTAATCAAATCAAAGTGGATGCATGTAGTGGCATATCAATTGTACGTACGATCTCGAAGGGTTCGTGCAGTGGAGAATTATAATCTCTGTTCATGATTGCACAAAATTTTGGAGAAAAGAAAGGTAATGCTTTTTGGTGCCAAATAACACATAAGTCAGAAGCATGGGAATGGTCAATTAGCATGACCATTCAAGAATCATAGCCTATTGCTTACTTGAGCTTTCAAGTTGGCATTGAAGGCATGCAACCAAATAAATGATGAAGCCCACAAGTCACGACCAACCCATCAAGACTTTACTGCTGAGTGCTATAACTTCGATACAACCAAACCAGTTACAAACTGGACTCGAAATGCACAAAATCTAGTTACCATTTCCTAATACTATAGTGGATTTGGTAATGTTAGGCATTGGCGTGTAGAACATATATAACGACAAAAAGCTTCAGTGAATAGTAATCTAATTTATAGCTTGACCAAAAGCCCTCTATATATGTTGATCAAATACGAGGCATCTCTTTAGGTCTGGTAACCATGTTAGGTTTGTATAGTGTACATAAGTTCGTTTGAATAACGTATACTCTATTGAAACTTAGATAAAGTTATACCATACTTGTAATACCAAAATATGTGTTATATTTGAGTCTCTTCGTTAAAGTTTGAGATTCAATTTTTGACTGGAACATGAAATTGTAAATAAGAATATCACTTTATTTCAAAATAAATCAATCCAATAGAAGAAAATTAGTTGAATGTTAAATTAAAAGCTCACAAGTATAGTTAATTAAAAAAAGAACATATTTGTAACATGCAAATTGATGAATAGGACTTTTTTTATGACGTCTTTGTCACTTGTAGGTCTAGTTTAGATTTAAAAAAAATAATATTATAAACTTATGTGAAAGAAAAAATCAAATAAATAAGTAAAATGAATCAAATTTGTAACAAAAATTAAAATAAATTTATGTTTCTTGACATGTTTAGAATCTCATTTAATTTCTCTATAAATACTTATAAACTTAATATATCAGCATCTGGACCATATTAAGTTAATGGGATACATTGTATTAATTGTGCCTCCTTCACATGAATTCATCTCCTACAGAAGGTTTGAGAATAAGATTTTCAGTCAACGTTCCTCAAATTCATAGTTAGAACTTGACAAGAGATTACCATGAGTTTTAATTACTTTATCTCCTTTTGCGGATAAATGATTTTGTCAAAGCAAAAGTATCTTTCGTCCAAAAGAAAAGATACTAATAAAGGGAAATTTAAAACCAATATAGTTATTGCATAGTATATATATTAGCCATATATTCACAAGGAAAATTACATTTGAAGTTTTAACTTCAAAGTAGAACAACAAAAAGTTAATCCATGTGATTTTGAGCTGTATTTTTTTATATGCATAAAAATAAATAATAAGATAAAATTATGGCCGAAATAATTTCTGATGTCAAATTTTTAACGTGCTAGAAATTGCATTCAGATAGCTGTTTGACCAAGGATTGCACAATGCAAAAGACAACTTGAAGATGACTCTCTCAGAGTCGGTGCTTATTTTCTCACACGATAAAGTAAAAATATCCTTACGCGTCCAAGCTAGGAGTGACATCCTCTTCAACCACTCTTGGACGATTTTCTTGAATTCTTTTTCCCTTTCCATATAATGCCATTTGGTACACGCAATAGATCTCTTCTTTTATCATCCCGATTTTTCTTTTTGAACAAGATTTAGCTTCTACCATGGGAGATATTACAAAGGAATAAGGACATACATGATACATGTCCATATAGTTTTTTCAAAATATGAGGAAACAAAAGTTATTTCTTTTCTTTTATATACAAAATTTCTGTATATTAAAGAAAAGAAATAACTTTGGTATAAAAAATTTCTTTGTTAAGGATTCTAGCTCAATTGTTTGAGCTGACAGGATCTTTAATTTTTATGGATAATATATATATATATATATATATATATTATAAAATTTTTGTTTGTTTTTGTAGACAATTTTCAGCAAACTACTGCGGGAGATAATAACAACTGATGATATAAAGTCTATAACCAAATAAAAAATGATCTATGTCAAATAGTAACGTTCAAATAGTAACGTTTTCCTGAATCCCAAATAAAAAAACAAATAAACAAATTAAAAGGTCATAAAACCAACTTAATTTAATCAAAGTGAATTAATCTCGTAAAAAAAATGAAAGAGAGTCAACTAAATTCCCTATTGGAATTGCTGATTTTATTGCTTTCAGTTGTCGTTGCTATTACTTGTGACATTGCCATTGCCATTGTTGTTCTTGTTGGCTGTCATGTTGCCTTTATTGTCACTGTTACTATTATTATTACTACTGTTGCTGTGTTGTTGCTGAGCACCACCAATAATGGAAGTGATAGCTGCTGCCAATGCTGCAGTGAAATTCGGGTCAGTAGCAATGGCAGCACCAACTGTGTCAGCAAGGTGTGGTGGAACAACCTGATGAGGAGGTAATTGGTTATTACCAAATTGTGAAGAAGGGTCTGCATCATCATGTGATGATGACATTTGTAGGCCAGAAAACTTTGATTGGTTGTTATAAAGTGCTTGTCCAAATATCTGAGGCAGTAAAGATGCTGCCGGGGAGTTTGCAAAATTATTCTGAGGGACACCAATTTGCAACTGGTTTTGATGTTGCTGCTGCCTTGGGAACTGTAGAGGGTTTGGAGAATGAGTTAGGTCTAATGTAACAGTTGGGAATGGAGCAGATGCTGAGATAGTGGCCATGCTTGAAGAGTAAGGAAGGAGTGTCCTTGTGAGGAAGTTTGCATTCATTATGCTGTCAGCACTTGACATTGATCCAGAAAGTAACATTCTTGCTGCTGAGGATGTGGTTTGTGCCATTGCCATGGCTGTTGGAGGCAAAGGGTGGTTGTGATTTCCTTCATAGGTTGTAATAAGGACTGTTCTATCTTCAGCACACCTTTGTACCTGTTGTTAATTTTAAGTACCAAATGTGGGATTAGAAAAATGTTGAACAACTAAAAAATGAACCTTGAAACTAACATTCTTCAATTTAATAGTATTTGGTATATTCTTATAGTCATATTCAAACTTCAATAAATGAATCTCAAAATCATTATAATTAGCATTATATGTATATGCAAACTTGTTTTGCAATTAGCTGAGTCAAAGGTTTTAAATCGTGGTTACGATTTTGTCAAGATTCTTGATGTTTTAGACAAATCCAATTAATGTAGTCACAATTGCATTCACCAAACCCCAAAATCTCAACTGTATTTTAAAACCTTTAAGCCAATAAATAAAGTTAACGACTAATAATGCCAAATATTTTAGTATCAATTTTGATTTTTTTACTCCCTAATTTTGCCAACCATGTTATATCTCTCCCTAATAACCTCTTCCTTTTCTATCTTATATTTATATTTTTTAGCACATCCATTACTCTTTCTCTTTCTCCTAAGGGTGTATTCAGCTTAATTAAGAAGGGTGAAATCATTAATTTTGTTTTAAAACAGGAAATCAAGCTTTATAGTGGACATCAAATATAATATACCTGTTTTCTAACTGGGCAAGCAGCTGCCATGCTACACCTATAATAAGCTCTAGGACATGGGTTCCCTTTGGCCATTTTCTGCCCATACTTCCTCCATTGACACCCATCAGTAATCTGCATGAGACAAGTAAAAACTTTTCCATCAGCAAAAATGAAAAACAATTTATCATGAATAATTTTCCCAAAATTAAATAATATGCATATACACTATTCTTAGGTTGTGCTTGGTAAGAAAACAAAATTGTACTTTGTTTCATGGGACTTTTCTTATACTGTATTTTAATTAAAAAATTATTTTTTATTTCTTTCATCTAAACCAAACACATCCTTACGTACCATGGGTGTCTCTGATCGAGCTCTAACAGAAACTCTTGCCTTCCTAATAGTAGCCTCAGCCTGAGCCTGATCAACACTGTTATTATTCTTTGGAGGACTGAACCTTGGAACTTTATGAGCATGCCCTGAGGGACTATCATCCTCTCTCTTTATCCCTCTACCATACTCCTTCTTCTCTTCTTCATCATTAGTACCCAATTCCTTGGAAGCCACTTCTATGTTGGGTGATCTTGATCGGTTTTGGCTTCTTCCCCCTGATGAAGAAGAGGGTTCAATATCAGTGCTAGTACCATTATTAGTAGCCAACCCAAGATCCATAAACTGCCTTGGAACTAATACCCCATCACCACCACTCTCACCTAATTGCTGCTTCTTCTCTCCACCATACACTTCTTCTTGTTCTTCTTCACCTTCCTCTCCCTTCCGCTCCTCCATCAGATTCATAAAATGCATCTGAAGGGCGTTGTAATTGGTGTTAACCTGATCAAGCGTGTCCCTCAACTTTTGATTCTCCCTCTTCTTTCTCTCAAGATCAGCTTGAAGAACAGCCATCTGAAAAACAAACGGTTCGTACGTAGCAAACGCTCGATTTTGAAACAAATGAAAAAGAAAAGCACCCCATCACCAGAACATGTAATATCATTAAATATCTATCTTTACCTCATTCTTTGCTCTTTTGTCTTCTGAATTGGGTGATATCTCATCATCCACCATAGATTGATCACTTATAGTGTTGGTAGTAAGAAGATTCAGACCAGTCTATTAAAAAAAAATTATAAAATTCATGAGCACACCAACAAGATATGATTATACATAAAGATTGAGCTCAATTTCAAAAGCTTGTGCAATTTTAAAACCATAAACCATACAATATACATAAGAACAAAACTTACATAGTATATGCACTTCTTTAAATACTTTTGGTGTACGTTATCGATCTCCAATCACAATTGAAGTTTCATTTCAATCTCAATAATCGATGTAATAAAGGTTTATATTAAATGTTAACATAAATACAAACCTTAATTCAGTAATAGTAATGAAACTCTGATGAAGAATAACACTAAAAACCTCAAAGAAACAGTATTTAAGTTTTTTTTTTCTTTTTCATAAAATCACATGTAAAATATGATGATGGGTCGGTGACTCACGTTTAGTTTGAATTCTAACGTGGGTGGAGTGGTGGAATGATGATCATTGTCGGGGAGAGAGGCATAAGCAGCAACGTTGTTGTTGTTGATGTCATCGTCTTTGGTACTGTTCTTGTCGGAGAAGAAGTCCATCTCAGTTCTGTTGTGGACAGATGGTGGTGAAGAGGCATCATCATGATTGTTTGAAGAACATCTAAGGTTGACTTGAAAGGGGATGGTGTCGTATTTGGTATGGCTAACTGTGGCATCCATGTTGTTGTGAAGACTAAGTTTTTTCCACTTGTTGTTTGTGTCTTCAACTGGGAAAGAGTTGAGAACAATTGGCTTGTGGAGGAAGAAGCTCCCAATTGGATCTGAATCCATGGAGTGGAGTCCACCACCTCTAACTATAAATTCCAAGAGAGAGAAAGAGTAAGGGATAGAATGAGAGAAAAGTCTCTGAAATCTTTATAAACGATGCAATGGACTCGGCATAAAATGGGATAGCTGAGACGGAGACTTGAGAAGATGACCAGAACTAGTGTAGTTGTTGTCTCTCTTAGCTTTGAAGTATTATTACTTATGGAGAAATATATACTTCCATATTATAAGATAATATATAAATAATTAGTTGATGTAAGTGGTATTAGATTTTTTTTTTTTAGTAAGGTCATTTTTTTTACAAAAATTAATTGATATTTCGTACCAGTAATATAATTATAAAAAAAATATATTAAAAGAGGATATATGAAATGATAAATGACTACAATATTCATATAAAAAAAATTTATTCTTATTTGTTTTAACTTAGTTATATTTAATTATATATGGATATGTGTAATATTTTCATTTTACTTTCTAAACTGAAATACTTTCTTTAAAGATGAATCCTATCTATTTTGTGTTTTAAATTAGATGAATAATGGATGGATATGATGCAGATAAGTGAGATAACTACTAAAATTGTTTTTTTCTTTTCTAGTGACAAAATTAGTATGAAAATTGATAGTATAAAAATAGACATATTTAGGTTTAACGAGCGATATTATAGTTAACCGTTTGCGCAAATGGGGATAAAAGTCAGTATAATTGTAACACTTTAGAATTTACAATTAAAATTTTCTGTAATAGATATATTTATTATTTGTTTGTTTTGAAAGCAAGTCTTGTCTGAATATATATATATATATATATATATATATATATATAGTTTTTATTATTTTTAGAAGTGTAAAAAAACTTCATGAGAATAAAAGATTATTTTATTAATTATATTTAATTTGAATCGTATATTTTAGAACTCTCATAAATATAAGTTTGAAAATAGAGATGATATTAATTTTCCAAACCTAACAATATAGGGGAGATTGCTCATTCTTAATTATCCTGTAAATTAATAATAAAAAGTCATTTGCAAATTTAACAACTCGGAAAGAAATGTTGCATACCAAAGCCTCCTCTACCTCCCGAAATGTAAGTTAGTTGACCAAACCATATTCAACAATTTCCACCAATCATATGGGGAAAAATTGTCGAAATTAATATTTGTACGTACCCAAAGTAAATTTGAATTAATTTGGAAGATTCCGTAAGAGATGCAATCTTGTTGTTTTCTTGGGAATATTATTTATTATTTATAATTAGTATTTTATTTATATTATTGACAAGGCATTGATTTGGAGTGAATGAAAAGCATGAATGAAGGAGAAGGACCCTATTGACGCGTTCCCAAAATTCACCGCCCCTATTGGCCCGGCGCATGAAGCCCGTGAAAAGTGTAGTCTCAGTCAAACGTTGTAATGGGGGCCCAGTGGGCCCACATTATGACGACTCTGTATGGGTCCCAGCATACTTCACTTGGACACATATACCACACAAGATGGCCAGATAGAACAGAAAAAATTAATTAATCCCAATTGGGTAATTAGTCTATTTGATTCTCAACAATGATGCATCATGCATGGATATTATGTGACATTTTGGGAGAAAAAAAGACACAGGTGATGGAATTGTCAAATATAATATACTGTATGGAATCAATAGATCTTCAATTTTCTTTTTAAATAATAAGAATATATAAGTAATCTCTAAATATTAAATATATATTAATTTAGTTCTTCTAGTTCACTGAGGTCCAAAGGCTGATTTAAAAGCTTTTTTAAATATTTAAGAAATTAATTAGTATGATGGAATTTTAATACACCAGCTGGCAGTTTTTATGTGAAATTTTCAATATCCTACAACTAAATTTTGTTAAGAATCATCGCAACTTTTGTTGACTGCTTTTGGTTTATTTTAATTTGAAAATTAATGAGTTTATGTTGCCAAATCTATCTAGATTTTTTATTTGATTAGAATGTATAGGTCGGTTTTACTTCTTCGAGTCTTACATCACGGAAAGAAAGTGATCAATCTCATAATAATTTGCCAACCTAACATGTGTTTTGGGTATGTATTTTTTACACATGAAAGAAGCTCTGGATATTGTGGAAGACTTATATAATTATTGGAAAAACATATAATTGTACTATTACGTAGCTTGATGGAAAGTGGAAAAACTTTCTTTGGTGCATCAACCAAGTTCTAACTCTAATACGTAGTTTAAAGTAAAATGGGTAATGTCCAACTCATTTTTTGGGTGGATGGGGTGAAAGGGAAGAATAATAAAGAATTTGATAGATATAATAGTAATCAATATGATAAGAAAAAGGGGGAAAAATATAAAAAAAATAAATAAAGTAGAAAAGAGATGGAAGAGAAAATGAATGTATAACAATAATAACCTAATTTAAATCATATCAGCATTTAAAAAGAAAATCATATTACCTGATTAATGGAAATATTAAGAAATGCAACAAATATTTTTTTTAGGAGATTTATTAATAAAAGATAGTCTTTGTCGTCAGAAATAAGTATTAACTAATAATAAACCCAAAGAAGATTCCGGTGTGAATGCAATTAGGGATGAGAATTCGAATTAGTTAGATTTGACTAAATTTTATTTTAAATAAATTATTTATTTTTCAAAATTAAGACTTAAAAACCAAATTTGTTTTCTCGGTCCTAATACTATATATAGTATATAAGGGAAATATAAGGAATATAGAGAGAACATATATACAGAGGAAAGCAATTTGTTATATGCAATATAATTGCTGCATTGCAAACCAAGCTTTAGAGCTACTTTATTGGTACATACTCATCTAACTTTACGATGACAAGAATATCATTTTTTTAATTTTCTACTTGAAATTTATATTTATTAAATTAATTAAATTATTTTAAATCTTCTTTTACCCAACACTAACTAACCAAAACATTAAACTTCAATCAAAATAAAAAAATCACAAATTTTCTCCCCTCAAACCCCCATATCACATCCTATAGTTTTTTTTTTTTTTAATTGTGCCAATTTTTTTTTACTATATTTCTGATTTCTATGTTTTTAAATTTTTATATCTCACATTTATCTTCTTTCGCACTAATAAAATGATAAAAAAAAACTAACATATTTAATTATTTATGTTATGAACAAGTCCACAATCAGCCTGGTTGAGGGTTGACACCAAGACTCAATCATAGCATGCTAAAAAAGTTATTGGAATCATCTTCAATCACCCATTAAATACATGAGATCCTTGTTACTTGTTAGGACATCTACAATGAAAATCGCAGTTGCTATGCAAGGATTTCCAAAGAACTGCAGAAACTCTTTCATCATCCTAGTTTTTTTTTTTTTTTTGTCTGCCTCATCATCCTATTACATATATGACTTTGTACTACAATAGGATCATCTTCATATACTTAATATCAGGAACTCGCGAAGGTATTGTGGATAGGTTAGAGTTCTCGGAAGGTTTGTAAAAATAATTTAGATATGTGAAAATATATAGCACAACTATATTTTCTTAGTTTTAAAAATAGAAACACTTAACTAGTTCAAAAAAATAATAATTGAAAGACAAAAAGGACACATAATCCAAACTAAGATAAAAATGCAATTAAGTCATTATAATAAGATACCATAAACCTTAACGTGTTTTCGAATCCATGTTGTTTCTTGAGCTTGTATCTATTTGTTTGATTGAATTTCTATAGGTATTTACAAGACGCGGAGAAAAGTGTATGAGAATTGAATTTATAAACTATATTTAATTATATATCATTAAAACAAAGAAACTAAGACTTTATTTATACTCAATGGGTACTACGTTATTATTACAATATATATTTTAAATTAATTTTTTTAAAAAAAACATCGATTTGTCATTATTATACATAAAGAGATTGGTCGGATTATAGCTATTTAAGCTTTATATTTTATATTTGTCTTTCCTCACGTGATCCTTTTCTTCAAAGCCTTCAAATCCACAATCCTCACCATGACACTAGCAATGCGTTCATACCGACACAAGCACAATGAAAAACGCTAAAGTATCCATCAAAAGTGTCTTTCTTCTAAGTGCAATTAACATATGGAGATAATCAAATTTGACTACATTTTTGTTAAGCCAAAATAATTGGTTCCTTGCGTAGTAGTCATATCAAGCTGAACCAGCTTATACATCTACTAAGACGAGTATAAAAAATAATTTACCAAAGGTCGACCTAAGAATCCTAAGAATAATTAAGATAAGCTCTTTGCAATAGAGCGTGAACCCCGTGGCTCACTAGGACATGTGAGCAATTCGATTCATACACGATTATCACTTAAGATAATATTAATATAATAAAAAGTCAAATTAAACCATGGTTTATAAGGAGAGTGCCCCATTAGTCAGCTTAAACAAACAACTTCCATACTTATGGGATAAGAGTGAAGACCAACGTTGTTTCATATGCAAATAAAGGATTGATTCAATAGTTAGAGAAGGGTTAAGGAAGAAGGGAAAGGGAAGAAGTTACGGGTTTGAATCTTTCCAAATATTTTTAATAAAAAGAAATTACAAACTAACATTTGTCGATAAAAAAAAAAAAAATCATTTCAAACAATGTCAAAGTGTCAACATAGCATATTATAAATAAAAAAGAAAAAAAAAAGAAAAATGTTTTCACAAGCTATCCATCCATACTGTGACTTTGATGTTATTGTTTATTCTATCTCTACCACAAGTTGATTTGGCAGAAGGATTAATAAAAAAATAGTTAAACTCTAATTTCTAAGAAACAAACAAAAAATGTAAAGAAAAAGACAAACAAATATGAATGGTGTCATAACTCCGATGATTTTTTTGTTGAAATATAAAAAACTTAAACCATGTCCAAACCCATTCCAGCACTATTGACACCTGTCCAACACTCCTCGTATCATCAGCTTTGATTCAATTGTCATTTCAACAAAAAAATGTCAGTTTTTGCACGCATAAAATGGACAAGTGACACCAATAAACAAAGACCATATTTACTTATTATAGACAAACTAATTATTCCCAAGCCAAATTTCTCAAGGGTGTATGTATCCACCCATAAGGAAACAAAGCACCATATTTAGAGTTGATGGGGCCATTGAGAGTTATACTAGACTACTAATCAAATACAGAATTAGAAGTATATCATGTTATCATACCATTGAGGCATTACTAATATATTATTTAGCTGGATAAGTAATGTGTCATCCATGACTGGAAGCGAGACCATGCAAGCTGAACTGCGGCTTCGTCTTCGTCAGGCATTCCCATATTCTTCCTCCTCTTGATTCCTTCTGGAGACCTGTTCATGAATGCATGTCCATTGCCAGGATATATGTGTACCTCATGTGGAACACCAGATGCCTTCAACTTCTCCTCTAAGGCCTTGGCAGCCTGAGACATCAAACAATGTTCAAACATGATATTGCTTGAAGTAAAGAATTTGGAGACTCAGAACATCAACAAGTGTTCTCTTCCTCTTCCCTTCCCCATTTACAAACAAATATTTTCTAGTTAAAATGTCAGATGATGGAACTGTGGTAGCAGTTAAATGATGAAAATGGCCTGAAAATGTACATTGAGTGATGACATATAAAACTTATAGGAGAAAAGAAGGTACTGTTTCATGAATCCAGAGAATATAAAACTTAAAAGGTATTAGTTGTATTACCAAAGCAACCGAATTAACATTTATAGCATTTTACTTATGTGCATCGGCGGCATAAGAATGACAAAAATGTTAAAGCCTATTTGGTTTTGTTTCTTTAAGAGGTAAAATTCTAGGCTCACGAGGTTGGGAAATCCATGGCCAGTAGACATCAAAGTTTTGTCCTTTATATGACACCTCATGTGGAGAAATTGGACTGTGTTATCATAAAAGCTTCAAGACTTCCTCAACATTACTTAGGGTATGCTTTACTTGGATAAGGAAGATATATATACTTTGCTTGGAAAGGAAGGAGAATAATAATAAGATGAAAAATAGACACAGGGGGACACAACTTTCCGAACATATCCCTTCGATTAAGCTTTAGAATTGATTTTACTTTACATTACCCAAACAAACAAACAACTGTAAAATCTTTTTTCTACAGTCTTAAGCAATCAATCACTTGGCTATAGATGTCCTCCCTTCCTATTTATTCTCTTAACCAGACAGAAAGCATATAATGATTTTCACTTCTCATTTACAGCCCTCCATCATTAAATGATCTACTAAGCACATCATCTTTGTAAGATCAAGAATCCATATGCATATTAATCCTCACCAAAAGAAACTACGTGTATGCTTTAGAAGGTAGGCAGCCCCCTTCCAGAAAAAAAAAAAAAAAAAAACAACAACAATGATATTCATTTTGGAAAACAAGCCAGCTTAAAAGATCAGCAATGTGTTGCAAACATATTGTCGTACCGTAACATCTGAAAAGCCAACAAAATTATCCAGCTCTCCAAAGTGGGCCTGAACAGGAGCCTTGGCTTGGGCAGGGTCTGCAAGCTCAGAAGAAGGAACTCCATAGAAAGCTACAGCAGCATCAACATTTGGAACCAGGACTGAGCTTGCAATTGCGAGAGCACCCCCCATACAAAATCCAGTAACACCAGCCTGATGCAATTAAAGACAAATTCACAATTTGTTTAACCAGTGACTTACCTCTAATTAAGCAAAATGGTATTTTTCAATTTAGAAAGTATTTTAAAAAAATAAAAATAGAACAACCAGATTCAGTATTCTGTATCACTATTGGCATGTTAACCTTTTTTTTTTTATCGGCATTGGCATGTTAACCTATGGGAAATAGAGGACCTAAATTATCTGATTTGGAACAGAATTAGTTCCCATGCTCTTTTACTTCCAAACTACATTAATAAACACTCTGTTGACAAACTTATCATGTCATGACAATATAACACACAAAAGCACATCAAAATTATGTACTATTTGTGAAATGTTGTAAAAATGCCTGTACAATAATTCCCATATAATTAGATGAATCCATTGTCATGATCATAATGCAAATTTTCCAAATAAAAAATGAATGGAAGATGGATCCAAATTACCATAAGTCGTTGGTTGAGCCTATCTTGACTCTCTAGATTAAAATTATAAAATATTTGCACCCAAATTTTGGAACAAAAAAAAAAACAAAAAAGCAGCATACACATGATAAATAAGGCCAGATATTATACGACTTCATAGCACAAGGCTCGATCAATTTTAAAACTACCAGGAATTGGGTTTTCAACTTTTCATGGTGAACACCAATGTATTGGAAAATTAATATGATGTGTTTGCAACCTATGATTTGTAATGGAAAGTTTATGATTTTCATAGGGAAGTTTCTTCATGGATTCATGCACCAAAATGTAATTAAGCAAAATCCCACCCTCAACTCTCAATTCAGTTTTCTAATTATTTTAATGTATAAGAGGGGTTTGATGAATAAACTTATAGAATACAGCTCTTGCACCCCCAAGCAACAGTATAATGTATTGTATTAGCTTATTCTATCATCCCTAATGCAGAGTGTCAAACACTCAATCTAACTCACCGAATCTTAAGCAAAGGCTAGTTTATGCCTTCATGTTCATGGGTTGATAAAACACAAAAACCTTCTGCAATCACACTATCACAGAATTGCGATAAAAAGAAATAACAGAACAACTTTTCAGACAGTCTACATATAAGAATGTGGCGGTGTAGTTAAGAGGGCGGTTTAAAATAAATCAATTTTTTATCTTGACAATACATGAACAGGAACAAACCTTTTTTGAACCATTTGCCTTAAGCCAGTTAACTGAAGCATTGATATCTTTTACAGCACCTTGCCAATCAAGACCATCAAACAAATGTTGGGCTTCTGCAACATCCAGACCAACCTTTCCTCTGTACAGACTGGGGAAAAAAAAGGCAAAAACCCATAAAAAAATCTGAATACAGTATATGCTAATATTGCACAATACACAAAGACCAAAGATTAGGTGGCAACTGATAACAGATATATCTTACTCTGGAATAAGAGCTTTAAATCCACGACCAAGTTGAGAAATCATCACAGCATGATTTTTAATTTCAAAGTCCACACCCCACCACTCCTGAAGCACAACGATTCCAGGAGCGTCGTTTTTTCCAACGACAAATGCATCAAATGCCTAATCATTGAAAACAGAAAGTACATAATAGAAAATTAGCAATGAGGTTCTCCGGTTCCACTACAGGTAGAAACATAGAAATCTATATAGAAAATGGCACAATATAACTTCAGATCAAACAACATCCTAAAAATGATATCTCATCAATCTGGTCTTAAATCACAACCAAGATATCAAAAAATGGTCCGCGACCATGATTTCAGCCGTGTCACATCGGCCATATTTTCCACAATTTCCTGCAATGTCAGGGATTGTGACGAAATTGCGACTACAACTGCAATTTAAAACCTTGATCACAACTTTATGTTACAAAGCAAAACCACATTACAGCTGAAATGCACACAAATTTTTCAGCTATGGTCCATGATCAATATTAGCACATCATGAAACAATCAGTTCTAAGTTCTAACTCCAATTCACTGTTTCCAGACAATAATTACCCCCAACAAATTGATGCCGAAAAGTTCTAAACTTTATCTTTGTCACTGCAGAGACTCGTCAATACCTTCCAAGTTCAACTCAGAAACTCATTACTCAAAAAAAAAAAAAAAAGTTAGAAAAATTATATTTTGCAGACAAAAGAAAACGGAAAATTAACAACAAAATGCGGCAAAACAAAGCAACCCTTTGAATGGGCTCTGATGATGACTTACAGTATCATCCCTTTGAATGCGGATTTTGTTGAAAGGAGCAGAGTCAGCGATGGAACGGACTGAGAAGCGACATGCAAAGGGTGAAATGGTCCGAAGAGGAACCGTGGTGAAGAATTTGGGAGCAACCCGCAACATTATTCCCTCACTCACTGCCTCACTTCACTTCTGGACGAGGCTAAAAGAATAGAATAACACAAGTTTAAGAATGGATAGTGAGGCTCTTAGAAATTGTGAAAATTCTGTCTTTTACTTTTCTCAATAGCATTAAACAAAATGATTTGATGTTTAAGGAATTTTCATGGCAAAAGAACCTAAATAATACACTTTAAATAAAAAAATTACTAAAAAAGGACTGTTTGGAAACTATTTACCAATCTGGGGCTGTTGGTCACGCTCAGAACTGGGCATGACCAACTTCTGTCACGTGTCATGCACAGATGCACCGATGCGTATATAAACTTCGGACGGTCATAACTTTTGACTGGAACGTCCGATTCAGGCGTAGTTTGTGTCAAAAAGCTCGAAATTGAGAGGAGAAGCCCTGGGCAAATTTTCGAAGGGGATTTGGTCAAAACAATTTTCCAAAAAATGTTTTTAAGTGCCTCACAATTATGATTTAATCTTCGAACATCTAAAATTTTTTTTGTTTTCTAGATGTTAGGTTCATAGGAAATTGTTAATGTGTATGTTGGTTTAATGTGTAGTGTTTACGGTTTAGGGTTTGGGTTAAAGAGGTAGGGTTTATGGATTTCGGTTTAGATTTAGGGTTTAGCGTGTTAGTGTTTAGTTGTTAGGGCGTGTGGGTATATGGGTTAGGGTTTAGGGTTTGTGGATATATGGGTTAGGTTTTAGGGTGCATGGATATGTGTGGTAGGGTTTATGGTGTTTGGATATGTGGGTTAGGGTTTAGGGTGTGTGGATATATGTTGTGTTAAAACCAACGTACACCGAACCCATAAATCCACACACCCTAAACACTAAATCATTAACCTAACCCCCCGAACCCTAAACATAAACCCTAAAACTAAACCGAAATCCGTAAACCCTAAATCTTTACCCCAAGCCCCCAAACCCTAAACACAACATAAACCCTAAAACTAAATCGAAATACATAAACCCTAAATCTTTACCCCAAACCCTAAACCCTAAACACAACATAAACCCTAAACTAAACCGGGATACATAAACCCTAAATCTTTACCCCAAGCCCCCAAACCCTAAACACAACATAAAGATTTAGGGTTTAGGGCTTGGGGTAAAGATTTAGGGTTTATGTATTCCAGTTTAGTTTTAGGGTTTATGTTATGTTTAGGGTTTAGGGCTTGGGGTAAAGATTTAGGGTTTATGGATTCCGGTTTAGTTTTAGGGTTTATGTTGTGTTTAGGGTTTGGGAGCCTGGCGTAAAGATTTAGGGTTTATGGATTCCGGTTTAGTTTTAGGGTTTATGTTGTGTTTAGGGTTTGGGGGCTTGGGGTAAAGATTTAGGGTTTATGTATTCCGATTTAGTTTTAGGGTTTATGTTGTGTTTAGGGTTTGGGGGCTTGGGGTAAAGATTTAGGGTTTACGGATTTCGGTTTAGTTTTAGGGTTTATGTTTAGGGTTTGGGGGGTTAGGTTAATGATTTAGTGTTTAGGGTGTGTGGATTTATGGGTTCGGTGTACGTTGGTTTTAACACAACATATATCCACACACCCTAAACCCTAACCCACATATCCAAACACCATAAACCCTACCACACATATCTATGCACCCTAAAACCTAACCCATATATCCACACACCCTAAACCCTAACCCATATACCCACACGCCCTAACAACTAAACACTAACACGCTAAACCCTAAATCTAAACCGAAATCCATAAACCCTACCTCTTTAACCCAAACCCTAAACCGTAAACACTACACATTAAACCAACATACACATTAAGAATTTCCTATGAACCTAACATCTAGAAAGCAAGAAAATTTTTAGATGTTCGAAGATTAAATCATAATTGTGAGGCACTTAAAAACATTTTTTGGAAAATTGTTTTGATCAAGTCCCCTTCGAAAATTTGCCCAGGGCTTCTCCTCTCAATTTCGAGCGTTTTGACACAAACTACACCTGAATCGGACATTCCAGTCAAAAGTTATGACCGTCCGAAGTTTATATACGCATCGGTGCATCTGTGCATGACACGTGGCAGAAGTTGGTCACGCCCAGAACTGGGCATGACTGGTCACGCCCAGAACCAGGCGTGACTACCCCCTAGTCGCGCCTGGTTCTGGGCGTGACCAACAACCCCAGATTGGTAAATAGTTTCCAAACAACCCCTTTTTGGTAATTTTTTATTTAAAGTGTATTATTTAGGTTCTTTTGCCGAATTTTCACATAAAATAAAATAAGAAAGTAAGTATTCTTAGAGAATTTGTATTTATTAGGGGATAATTTTAATTAAGTTTTTTTTATTTTTTATTTTAATAAATTTATTATTAGGTCTTTGAAGATAATAATATTAATTAGAGGTAAACTTGAAATATATGTTTGAATATCTCATTGAAAACTTAAAATAACAGTTAATTGATAATTCTTTTAAAAGATTAAAACTTCAGTTATTTTGACACTCACGAAGTAAAACAATGTAACACTTTTTTATGATATCGTTGTTGCAAGTTAGTGTCATAGAATTATACAAAGAACATGAAAAAAATTGAAATTGCAATATATGCTTTTAATTTTATGGGTTTTACTTAACTGGAATTTTATGGGTCTTTTGTATTCTGTATCATTAGAATGTATTGTTGCATAAGATGATAACTTCACTGAAAATTTTGAAAGGTTTAATAATGTTTTTAAAGATTTCGATAAGTGAAAAGTTAACAAGAAATAAGTGTGTTCTTTTACACAAATGTGTATAATTTGGAGAAGTTTAATTATGATGAAGTTCTAATTGGAAAAGTGAATTTGATTGGTAATGAGATGTTTCAAATGAAGTGAGTTTGACGAAGTAATACCACGTACACATAAAATAACTGATAAATATTTTTTTCACTATGAATTCAAAGAAGCTTAAACAATCATTTTATTTTTATTTCCTAAATGATACTACTGTAAAACAATATTTTAACATAAATCAAATGGAATAAAAGTCAGTCATACATATATATATATATATATCATTAAAATAATTGATTTAAGGAATTCCAATATTTTAACTAGAAAATAAAAGACTGAATTTCTACTTTAGTCTCTGAATTTGGAATATATTTTTTTAGTCCCTCATTTACTTTTAAAAAATCTGTAATTTTAGAACCTTTATTTTTTAATTGAGATATTTCATCTTTCAAATTTTTAAAATCTACCTTTAGTCTCATTTTTTGATTTTAAACTTGATTATATATTTTTTAAAATTTTTTTAAAATAAATTAAGCTTGTTAGGAATTAAATGACTAAAAAAACATTTATCATGTGGATAATAAATAAACACGTATTATTCGAGATTTATAAAGTATATAAATCAACATTTTGAAATTTGTTGTAAGGACTAAAATTATGGATTTTTTAAAAATAAGATATGAAATGTCTAAATTAAAAAATAAAGAATCAAAATTATCACCTTTTTAAAAGTAAGACATGAAATATCTTAATTAAAAAATAAGAAAATTAAAATTACATTATTTAAAAATATAGGAGGACAAAAGTTACCTTTTAACCTTTATTTAAGAGTCTGATTACTAAATTTATGTCATAGAATTGATTAAAATTTAATATTATATATAATTAACTTCTAAAAAACTAAAAAACTCCCACGACTTTATATCCATTCATGACAGGACTTATTATTCAATATTCATTCGTATATATACATCACTACACACAAGGGGTGAGAGAGAAAAAGAAAATATTGTATTTATAGTATTTTTAAATTGTACTGAAAATGCAATAAAAAATAATTGTATTGAAAAAATTTGAAATTAACATGGGTTTCATGGAAATTTTAGATGGCTTTGATATATGAATCAGTAATAGAAGATGTGCTCACCGGACTGACAATCCATAAAAAAGGTTGGAGGTCAGAATTCTGTATGCCAAGCCATTGGGCTTCTGTGCCTTCACAGGTTTCGCTCCAGGAGGTGGCCCAACTTCAATGGCCCAACAAAAGAGATGTGCCACAGGATTGCTTGAGATTTTCTTTTGCAAGCATTATCCTATAATTAGCACACTTTATATATATATATATATATATATATATATATATATATTTCTAAAACTGCAAAAAATATATAAGAGATTGCGCTCCCCATATGTAGTAATGATATATAAATCATTTTTTATTTTAAACACTTCATTAATACCTCTTTTTTTTTTATCTTTATCTCTTTCTTCCTATTAAATCATAATTTTATCGTAGTTAATTACAATTTTCTCTCCTTTTTTACTCTTTCCCTAGGTGTTGGATAACACATTGGGTGTCCATCAAATATTTTCTATCTCTTGTAAATTTCATATAAGATATCATATATAAAGATTTCTTTGAAAAATAACAAAGATAGTGAAACATTGTTAATGTAATGACTACTAACTTAAAGAAATAAATATTTTTTTCCTTATTTTTTAATGAATATGCAAGTATCTAGAGCTATAAATTTATATACACATAATGAAATTCAACCTTATATTTTGTTTAGATCCAATTCCATAGGTCAACAATATATTATGTTTATATTTATTGTTTCTAATATATATACACACATAAATGAAGATTAACTTGGTATATACTTTGTTTAATCCAGGACCTAGGCATATGTTCCCGCTGCTTTTCTAGTAATTTACAAGATATATACTGTATCAGAATATTTGGCAAAAGGGCTATCAATTTGAGCATGGTGGAACAATCAAAGAATGTCAAGAATAACCAATGAATGCTGGTTTTTGTGCATTTCTTAGTGTCCTACTTAAGCTGTTAAGAATATCTGGAACTGTGTTTGATATAACAAAGAAAGATTTGCCCTCGGCTAAGGATGTTGGAGATGATAAGGATGCTGGAAGGTACACCTTCGACGAGTCCCTAGTTTTCTTACCAGGAACTACCATTTTGTTGGTGCAATTGACAACAATGGTTATCAAGTTATTAGGGTTGCAACCACCAGTGGCAACTCCGAGTGGAAAATATGCGTGTGGCCGGACTAGGTGAGATTTTCTGTAGTGTTTATTTGATAATTTGCTATTGGCCATTTCTAAGAGGACTATTTGAGATAGGAAAGTATAGAATTCCTATGTCTACAATATTGAAATCAGCTATCTTAACATGTTTCTTTGTACACCTATGTCAAAGGACTGTTCCTGGTTGATGAGGTTTAGAAACTAGGAAAAGTCATGATTAATGTAAGGAAACATGGTTTGTTAGGCAAAAAAGTTTAAATATTGCTTAAAAAAAATTACCAATATATTGTAGTTTGGAAACTAATTATCTGTACATAGCAATCAATGGCACCCAGGCAAAGCGTAACCAAACACGTCTCAGGAAAGCGTGATTGAACACGTCCTATACAGGCACCACTGGGGCTGGGTGGCGCCTCAGCCAGGCGTGACTGTGCACTAGTGGCGCCCCCCAAGGCGCGACTGTGCAGGCCCTATAAATAGCCTGATTTTACTATTTTACTTCACTTTTTACTTTCTACCTCTCTCTAACACTTTTTTCTCTGACTTCTGTCTAGTTTTTTGTTTGAATTTGAAGATTTGTGCAGTGAAACTCTGTCTCAAGTAAGTGCTCGAATATCTATTTTTTAAATTACATGAAATATATTTTATTATTGCGTTAGAAAATTGTTATTGATTTAGGAAATTGTTAGTGAGTTATATTATAAATAGTTACTGATCTAGGTTAGAATATGTTTATTGGGTTAGAATATTATTAGTTAGTGACCTAGGTTATGGTAAAAAAAAATTATTTCATATTAAATAAATTATGATAATATGATAATAAAATGTTAGCGATATTTTTAGTTAGTTGTAACATGTTTATTGGGTTTGAATATTACTAGTTATTGACCTAGGTTATGGTTAAAAAAATTATGATCATATGATAATAAAATGTTAGTGATATAGTTGTAACATGTTTATGGAGTTTGAATATTAGTTTGTGATAATATGATTAAAAATATTATTAGTTAGTGAGTTTAGTTTTTAACTCCAATATTCTTTGTATGAAATATGTAGCATATTATTATGGCTGATAGGCATGGCAACGAGACCCGAACCCGTGGGTACCCGTCAAAACCCGCCCCGATTTTAACGGAGAAAAACCGAATTTAGTATTGATGATACCTGCCCCGTCCCCGCCCCGCGACAAAAATTCGGGGACGAGGGCGGGTTTGGTATTGATGATACCCGCCCCGCCCCCGCCCCGCCATAATTAAATTATAAATTTACCCTTATATATATAAGAATAAAATCCCGAAACCCTAACCCTCCCCCTCATTTCTCATTCTCGACGACGTTGAACCTTGGCCAACGACTTTCTGAATTAATTCCATTTTGGAAGCTTTGTTGCTGCAATGGACCTCTACTCTTTGTTGTGTTTTATTTTAATTTTGGAACAATATATATTTAAATGATATTATATTTTGGGAGAAATTAAATATGTAGGTCCATAATGGTTTTAATTAAATTGATTGATTTTGTTTAATAATTTTTAAATTATGATATCATATTTTGAATGTGGGTTTGTTATTAATTT
>PYAF01003354.1:800343-815154 GCA_007407185.1 Glycine tomentella | reverse complement strand
AAGCTTTGTTGCTGCAATGGACCTCTACTCTTTGTTGTGTTTTATTTTAATTTTGGAACAATATATATTTAAATGATATTATATTTTGGGAGAAATTAAATATGTAGGTCCATAATGGTTTTAATTAAATTGATTGATTTTGTTTAATAATTTTTAAATTATGATATCATATTTTGAATGTGGGTTTGTTATTAATTTTCTTGTTAACTAGTCAACTTTTTTCCCATTTTTTTCAAAAGAAAAGCCACATTATTTTTTATTTTTATTTTTTTAATTAATAGTAGGGATGGGGCGGGGGCGGGGCGGGGAAAACCCGACCCCGACGGGGACGGGGATGGGTCTGAATTTTAAAACCTGACGGAGAATGGGGGCGGGGGCGGGGACGAATTTTAAAGGCGGGGGCGGGGACGGGGAATACAATACCCGCACCCGCCCCGCCCCGTTGCCATGTCTAATGGCTGAGTCATCGTCATCCGAGTCACCTCATTCTGGATCTGACCATCAGCCTGAGCCTATCGATCTCACTACTCATGTTCTTTCGGGACCATATAGATGAGATATACTTAGGAGGCACAGACGGCGCACACATATTTCACAAGCGGTTTGGAACGACGAAACACAAAGAGAGCTGAAGATTCATTGCGGAGGTAGACCTTCTGCTGGACCCCCACCCGAGGAAATTCCAATATATACAGGTATTTACCAATATTGTTATGCTAAGCATGTTTAAAATTAATGTTGTTATAATATGTTTATTGATATGTGAATTATATTTTTTAGATTGATGATAGCCTTATTAGTGCTATGGTCGAGCGGTGGGGCACAATCACGTCTAGCTGGAGCGTGACCCATCACGCTTGAGGGAGACGCATTTGAGGCTTGGTGGCGTCTTGTGGGGGCGTGACTGAATGCGTTTTGCCTTGGCGTCACTAGTTGCTATATACATGTAATTAGTTTTCAAATTGTAATATATTGATAATTTTTTTAAAAAAATAATATTTAATTTTTTTTGCCTGGTTTGTTAATATCAAAATGACACAACAAAAAAAGTTGTCCCCCTTGGATTTTAAGATGTTTTTTTTAATACATGTTTTATGCTGAAAATTTGAAAAATAAAAGTTATACCAAGTAGCAAGATTAGAAAAATATTTTAAAATAATCTTAATTTTTATTTGAAATTAATAAAATAAAATTACTTTAAGCAACTTTTTTAAACAATGTAAAAATAATTTTTTTTGTTTATACACAAGTCAAGAAGGAGTAGTAAAGTTCAAGCTTCAAGAAACAATTTAACACTAAATTATATTTTTTATAATCAATTTAATATTAAATTACAAAATTTTTAAATATTAAAATTTTATTAAATTATCTGTGTGACTGATAATATCACATTTTTATACATTGAAGATTATTTTTTTTTTTTTTTTAGCTTTCAATCATCTTTCACCACCACACTGCCTCCAAGTCTTATAGTCTCATGAATATTTACCCTAAATGAAATCTGTCAACAAACAAAGGGGGGAAAAGATATTAAAAATGGAGAAAAGGGAAAGACAGAATTTGAAGCAGTGAGAACTGAGAACTCTTGTCAATCCTTTTTCCAGACATTGCCGACGCCACCAAATACACAACCTTAACTTTCCCACAACACTACCCATCCATCATTCGTTTTCTCTTTCTAGATTTTTTCAGTTAGTTATTGCTGTCTTCTGTTTGTGTGTGCCAACAACGCAGAAAGAGGGAGAAAGACATGGCTCTGAACCAATCAAAGGCCGTGTTGTTGAGGGTGAGTTTGGTGGTGGTGGCGCTGTGCATAGCAGGGTACATAGTGGGTCCCCCTCTCTACTGGCATTTCGTTGCAGTGAACAACCACTCTTCTTCTTCTTCTTCTACTTGTGCACCCTGCATCTGCGATTGCTCTTCGCAACCCATTCTTTCTATTCCACAAGGTCTTTCTTTCTTTCTTCTCTCTCAGATCTCATGATTTTGCTAATTACTCAATTACCCATCTCATGATCTTGCCAAAAAACTATTTTTTTCTTAATTGGGTTGTCCAATCTGGATTTTGGATGAGTTTTTGAGATCTGGGTTGTGTTAGTTTATTTATTTATTTATTTAGTTATGTAAAGTGGGTGTTAGTTCAATGGTGGAAGTTGAATCATGACTCCTTCAACTGATATAACAATTTAATCCCTTTAACCTTCTGTTTCATGTTCTCTAGCATTAGTGATTTGATGAGAAGACACTGTTAATAGAACAAGTCAAAGGATGGTGCTGATTGGTTTGCTTCGTTGACATTATTATTATGCTAGGGTTTTTGGTTTTTCCTACAAGATCTTATGAATAAAGTAACTGCCAATTGTCCATCTAACTAAAAGCAGTTAAAATTTTCAGCCATATTGATTTGCACATTCACTGCCAAACTTATCAGCCTTAGTCATCCCCACATAGCTACATGACCTATGTATGCAATGAGTTTAAACAAATATGAAACTATGTACGATTGTACTAACAAGTCGTCAGACCGAGTGATACTGGACTCAGTCCCCTTAAGCAAGGTCTCGGGTTTGAGCCTTGTAGATAGAAAAAACGTGGTTGGAAAGGAAGAATCTGACTAAAGGTGGTTAGTTAGGTTTTTCGACAGAAGTTAGTCATCAACAAAGCCGGTGGATATTATGTACCAATAACATGGTAACCAAAAAAAAATATTGTTATTTCCTTTGGTTATCACTAATGAATTTGAAAATTCAATAATCACATAAATTATAGTTCAAAACTTTGTACTATAACACCAATTCTATTTCCAATTGAGTGGCTTTGTGGTTTTATCCTAAATCATAATGTACTGCTCCCTTTCTCCTCATCTAACTGCAAATTGAGTATGTACTTATCTCAGTTTCTTTCTGTGTGTTTCTGCAGGACTGAGCAACACTTCCTTTGGAGGTTGGTTTGTCTCCTTGTTATACTTTTTTTCTATGTACACATACTTGTATGATGGTAGGACTGTAGGTATTAAAGTAACATTGTTTTCACTTATAGGTAGTAAGATAGCTACATATTTCTTCTCCTTGTATGAGATCATCATTTAGGATCCTAATCCCATGCATCTTTTTTATGTTTTCCTTTTTATTTTAAAAAACAATGAAACAATTGATTCCTGGGCTATTTTCATGTTTAAAAAATCTATTTATAGCTTTTTGTTTTATGTCAACCCAGTATTCATGTCAATTTGCTAAATAAAATTTTGGTACTGTGTAGCAAAATATTGCTTTGAGGCCACTTAAAATCTATTGTGTTTAAATTAAGGCATCAAACTAATAAGAAAGCCTTGTGCTATACTAAACTTGCTTTGATTACATGTTGCTTCATGGTTCAGGTGTGCTGTTGCCCACTTTAAATATGAACAACAAATTTTAATCTTGTACTGGATAAGCCTCTGCTAGAAAAAACACATGAAATCTCAATAACACAAATTTTATTTTGCCTGCAGTTGCATTGTCATAAAACATATTGTTTTTGACGATGCTTGTTTTGGATTCAACTAATATTAACAAGTGCCGTTTCTTTTTTCTTGATTGGAACTGGTATTCAGATTGTGCAAAGCCTGACCCAGAAGTGAGTGGAGACACTGAAAAGAATTTTGCTGAGCTATTGACAGAAGAACTCAACCTTCGGGAGAGCCTAGCCATGGAAAATCAGCAACGTGCTGACATGGCATTGCTTGAGGCAAAGAAGATTGCATCTCAGTATCAGAAGGAAGCAGACAAGTGTAATTCAGGGATGGAAACATGCGAGGAGGCTAGGGAGAAGGCTGAGTTGACATTAGTCACGCAGAAGAAGCTAACTGCATTGTGGGAACTTAGAGCGCGTCAGAAAGGGTGGAAGGAAGGACTTGCCAAATCTCATGCACACTCTCAAGGGAAAGTACAGAGTTCTTAGGTACGTTACACAGCCGCCTCCATGGAGGTGAGTGGTTGCATAATACTACAATAGTTTTCAAATGTTGGTAACAGCAAAAGCGAGTCATCCAGGCTCAAATGTGTTCATGTAAGGTCAAGTGTAAAATGCAAATGTATTTCTATCATTCATTTTTGGGTCTTTATTCCATGTGTAACACGGTTTAAAGCTAGAAATCATCAAATGTTGGGTAAATCTTGCATAAAAAATATTTAGACCGTCTTTTTTGTATTATTTTGGCTTCAGATTTGAACCAAGGCTCAGACTGTTGCTTCTTCGTTGTGTTTAATTAATTTTAGGTTTGATTGACAAGGATAATAGGAGAATCTCCTGGGTCCATCAACTAAATTAATTCTGCTCAATCATTTTAAAGTATTTATCCAGTTCTTGGAGCTTAGTTAATATACAAAAAAATATCACGATTTTCTTTTTTTTTTGGTTTTATCAATCAATCGTTTCTATTACTGATAAATATCAGAATAAGCGGTATTGTATAAGTACTTGCCCATTTGACCCTTGCAAGTTGCAACAATGTCCTAACTCGTATTCAAGTGAGTGAAGAATGATATCCAAAATGACAGTCCATGAATATGCCTCCGGTTGTCATGCAATCCCTTCTACAGCTTGCCCTGCAGCAGTACCTTGACCAACAGGTTAAAGTTAGTTTAAAATAAAATGATATAAATAGTAAGTGTATGGTTGTTTTTGTTACAATAGTAAGTGTATTATGGTTTGCTCTGAGACTTTGCTTGTTTTCGATTAATTCAAAATGACAGTCCATGAATAGATTTCATAGTTAAACCAAGTGTACTATGTGATATACAGGTTAAAGTTAGTTTAAAATGAAATGATATAAATAGTAAGTGTATGACTTTTTTTTGTTACAATAGTAAGTGTATTATGGTTTGCTCTGAGACGTTGCTTGTTTTAGATTAATTCAAAACATGTATTATGGTTGCTCAGAATATGATCAAGCAACCATGCATCCGAGACTAGCATTTGTCTAGACACCTGGCATTGACTCTTCTATTATTTTGGTTGGAAGTTATTATAATTCTCCTAATCCTCTTATATTCCTATGAATAAATAACAAATAAAAAATTAGACCCACTCCTTGTTACAAGATCACACACTTTCCACTAAAGTTCACTCATCACTGTCTGAGATCGTGTAGCTTTGGACAGAAAGAGGAGCTTTCAAAAGAATCCAATCATCTTTCCAAAAGCAAGCTAATGGAAGTACCAACTCCCAACCTCCAAGTTATGGATTCTGAAATGATTCCCACATTTCCAAACATTAGAAGAATTTCTCCATGTACATCAATTGATAATTGATGCAGGAGAAAAATGAAAATCGGAAACTCAACCTTATACCGCTTTTACCCTTACTATTTTTTACAGTTTTTTTAAGTCTTTTTTAATTTTAAAAATAAATGTTATCCTTATATGTTATTCAACATGAGCAAAAGAAATAGCGGGTTACGAAATAGCAATAGTAAAACAATCGCAGTATCAGCAAAAACTGTCTTGAAATAGAGTTATTGTTCATTGAAAATTTATATATTATTATTTAGCAATAAATTTGATTATTTTAGTTTGATAATTGATAGAAAATGGTTGGAGGGGGGGAAGTGCGATTCAATCAGTGACTCATCCATCAATCTATGCTTTTATTTATACCAACACTAGCCATTATCGTAAAAGCCTAAGCATTAGACTTAGACACAAATGAAACGGGCTGGAGTGGAGAACGAAATTAGAGCACTAGTGCATGCTTTGAATACTTTCATGTACAGAATAACGAGACATCATGATTGGTCTGACATTTCCTTAACCGAGTGTTCAAACCACCATAAGCAAACTGATATTTGCAACCTCCAACCACAAACGGACTTGTTCAATGCTTTCTTGGACTTGTTACTCACCAGTGAAACAGGCCCCATCTGAAAATTACAAAATAAATATGCACGTTACGTGTCTGAACTCTGAATGAATGAATCTAGCCAAAATTGATTATTGAATTATATTTGTTTCACTAGTAATAGACATATTGAAGTCCAACCTTAGGAATAATTTTGATATCAAGTTTTTTTATCAAGGTTTTACAGCCAAATCTGTTATTTACAATCCTTTAATAATATATTAACTATCCTAAAAAAGATTGAGAAAATTAAATTAGCAGATGTTTATGAACAAGAAATAAGAAGGCGAAAAACCTCGAAGTGTGTTTAGATTAACTGAGTAAGGAAAGTTTCTAGTCAAAAGGTTTTTGTGGAAATTTCCATGGGTGAAAAAATAAAAAAACATATCTCCAAAAACGTGCTAATCTTATCTTGAAAGGGGAAAAAAACATCGGAACAAGCAAGGGGAACCAATGAAATGAACATCCATCAATCCAATTTTGACAAGAACAGTACCTAAAGCAATCGTAAAGTGCACATACCATTTTTTGATTCCTGAGCTGAAGAATAATTGAGTGAAGAGGAATCTAAATTGTTCCCCTTATAGAATCAGCAACCTGTGGAAGCCGTATGGCAAGATCATCCAAGTTGGAGGAGTTTTGAATGCTCAATCCTTTCTCATTTGCCAAATGCAATAAACATATGAAGCACAAATGAGGAGAGATGTCACTAATTGTTGCAGCAGCATTGCATTCGCTAGGAAAGTTGGCTAATATATTCCTGAAAGATAAGGTATCTTTTTGACCCTTTAGAATAAAGAGAGGGTCAAAAAACAAATCAATGAAAGCATTAGTACTTACAATTCAACCACAAAAAGAAAAATAACTTAAATTGTGTATTTACTTAGACATAATATAACGGTAAGGTAAAAATGTACAGTGTTAGCAATGGAACAGAATCCTAAAGAAAATAGAAATAACACAATGTCGTGAAGGAAAAGATTAATTTTGAAAGTTTAAAACTAGACAACACATATTTTGCACTCGCACTCCTAGGAAATGGAGAAATCTTGACATACCTCTAAAGGAAGTTTAACAGATTCTTGAACATGGTCCCATAGAGTAATTTTTAGTGCATGAACATCAACTTGTTTGGAAGTCTTGTCATACTGGACTTCAATTTTATTGACCTGAGTTATTTGAAAATATGCATATGCGTGAGTTCTAACTGGAATATTTTCAACCGAAAAGTAATGATAACAATTATGTTTAACCGTTATTCTTTCATCACTTTATCTAAAACGACATATCAAGAGCAAGTGTGTAAATTATTCACTAAAACCCACCTGACGAGGCTGAGTAATTAGAGTGTTGGAGTCCTCCATGTCACTATGAAGATCACCTCCGTAGTCACCAGCGTCATCCCCACAAACACTTCCATTATCCCACGAAGGGAATGATTCATATTCGTTTGATTGTTCTCTAGATCCATCTGCAAAAAACACCGGAACTTGATAGACAGAATCTAGTGACAGCTTAAAACGTGCTAAAATGTTATCTGGATTTTTTAATATTTATGTCCATAGAGCGAGATAAGTTCACATTACACCGAGTGTGATGTTGGTGTAATTTAATAGGATCAAAATACACCACATCAAACTTGGGAAAATGACACTTTTTAAGTTTTAACTAATTTTTTAGAAGTTATAATTTTAGCAATTCAACTATTGTTTTGATGGTCTTATGAAATAGAATAATTTTACAAATTTTCATAGAATTTAAAAATCAATTCATACTTCACGCGCACACACACATATATATATATTGAAATCACAAATTTACAACTGCAAATTTTACCTGAGAACCTGTTTGCCTTCCTCCCGAGACACTTAAAGAAAAATAGAAATCATCAGAGATATAAAATAAACACAGCTGCATGCCTTCACATATATAAAAGAAACTTGACAAGAAATCATCAGTGAGAACACTTTGAAACTCATATCTAAAAGAAACTACCTTCACATTAGACAGAAGAAATAACTTGACAAGATCCTCTGGCTGATAGTGGCAGTCCTCAGGAAGCTTTGTATTGCAAGGCAATCTGCTTTCGGGAAGCAGTAACAATTTGGGATTCTTGGGAGGAGAAAACGTATCTAGCATTTTTTTCTCAAGAGAATTTGTGAAATTTAAATCAACTTCAGTTTGTCTCTTGCTCTTTGCCTGCCTACTTTTTAGGGTCGACCCATCTTCAGAAGTTGGATGAACCTCTAAGACTACAATAAAGATTCTAAAATAATTACCATACTGAATGCTAAAAAATATATAAGTATTAAATCTTTATCTGGCATCCAAACCCCACCTTTGGATTTTCGATACTTCCAATGATCAGGCCCTGCCCATGCGTTTTGTTTTGAACTAAAACCCAGACTCAAAAATAAATACCCGTCAACATTTTCAAATCTGTCATCCATATCAGTTTCTGGGGAAGGAAATTGCTCATCATTGTCCTACAAGTACAAGATTTGGAATATTTTGAAACAAGTGCATCATTCACGTACTAAAATATTTAAAGAAAAATTTTAAAAGCTCATTCAAGAAAGTCATATATGTTTCTATGGTTGAAAAATAGAAAAACCTGAGGGTAACTGGAAAAACTTGGATCTGCATCATTATAGCCAAGATCGGCAACAACTGTTTGGTCATCATGATCATCACCCCAGGCCGTGCAGTTCTCATATTCTTCTCTGTCAAAACCATTTTCATTATTATCAGCATTGTCAAGATCTTCAGCTGAACTCTGGCCTTGAAGTTGAATATCAGTGGGCCTTCTGTTGCTTTCATCAAATTGGTTTACTATAGTCCTGAGACTTGGACAAATTTCATCCTTTACACGCATGTCCAACACCATCTGATCAATACAATCTACAGATGAAAGTAAGTCATCATTGTCCACATTGAATGTGTTATTTTGCAGATGTAACAACAGTTTCACCATAGTATTCAGAACGTAACAAACCTTTGACAAAAGAAAGATCTATAGTATCTGAAATATCAGATTGATTTTGGCTTGCCATACACTTAGCAGGAACTTCTTGTGAATCAAAGAGCACCCTACAGCCACCATATACACCAAGATTATTCATTAAAAGACCCTTGGCTCCTCCTTCATCGAATTTTGCTGTTGTTTGGCGATAGAGAGGATCCACAGCAAATGCAGCTGAAACAAAAAAACAATAATATAACCCATTTTTAGCACAACCTCAACACCACACCTCATCAAACAAGTAACAGAAACAGAATAGGATTTGAGATCACCATCGAACTTCTTCACATTAAGTGCCTCAAAAGATGATTCCAATGTTGACAAAGGTGACAACTGCATGAAAAAACAACTCTTAAAACTAAGCAAAATGTTTAACCAGTCAAGTCCAGAGATCCAAAGACCACAGACCTTTTTGCTCGTTTCTTTCCTTCTTTCTTCTTGTCTACTTTCAATATTAACACCATCCAGGGTAGTGTCTGACATCATAGCTAAGAATTAGGGGTAATTGAGAACAAAATATTACAAAACCAAAAGTAAATGTACTGCACTCTGAATTTTAAGTCATTCAGACATTCATTAATCATTAGTTAGCAAGCATTATTTAGAATTAGAGCACTAGTCATATGATAAAGATGCAAAACAATTCCACATAACCTCCACTCACTAAGCAATCACCAAGGGAGCTCACTACAAATGCATTTTGCATTTTTCAGAAAAAGAAAATGATAAGAGGGTATATATATCGCACTATGCTTGATCAAATGGTATATAAATTGCATTGTGCTTGATAAAAGGGTATATAAATTGCAACCTTCCTCAGCTTCTTGGCCTGCTCTATTCATCCCACCAAGAACTTTATATGCCTCAGAATGTACTGAATCCACCCTTAATGAATAAATTTTGACTCCAGCCTCAAGAGTGCAGCTTGCCTGCCCAAAAAAAATTTCAATTAACATCTACATCTACATCTACATTCTACACAAACATAACTTCCGCTTCTAGAGCCATTGCTGTGAGAATGGTAACAAATTCACTCTTGTTGATAAAAAATATTACCCGTGTTAATTAATTTATGCAATCCATATACAACAAAACAACCTGTTAGGCACTGGACCAGTCACAACCCTTCAGCATACCAATTTAAATTTAAATATACATGCATTGCATATGGATTTGTTAGTATCGCAGGTGACATAACACTATGCAAAAAAAAACCCTAAACAACAAAAATCTCAAAAATTATCAAATTCCTGCAAATTAATCATAGGCTAAACTATTTATTTAATCTCTATACCTGTCTTCATTTTAAGTTTTAGTCCCTTGACAATTTTTTGTGGTGGTTTATCACCACCAGAAAGTTTACAATTTTATCTCTTCTTTAATGTTTGGGACTTAAGCTTAACTGTCACACATGTGTAAGAACTAAAATTTACAATTTCCTCGAAACTAAAACTTAAAATGGAGACAACAACCAAGGGAGCAGATGAATAATTTAATCTTAATTATAACACACCTTTTGAAAATTAGTCTCCGCATCATTCTCTTCTTCGGCCTTGATGATATCAGTAAGATGGTCAATCAGGTTCAACTCCCACGTGTTTTTCTGATTAATTTTCTGCACACACACACTAATCAAAAACAAAAAGCAAAAAACAAAGAGAGAGTCTTTTTTTTTTTTTGGGGGGGGGGGGGGGGGGGGGGGGGGGGAGTGGAAGTTTTACGTTTTCGCTGGCGAGTTTGATGCAGTTTTGGAACAAGTCGAGGATCTGCTGTTTGTTGAGGCCGGGATCGGAATTGGCCTGGAGGGGCTGGTTGAGGGCGAGGCTCTTGCGGCGGATGGCGGCGGCGCGTGCGGCACGTGCCTGGGCGCGCTCGAGCTGGTCGTTGTTGGAGCCCAAGAAGAAGGGGCTGGTCGGGGACTGGATGCGGAGCCTCTGCTTCTGACCCATCGCGGGATTGGGGCTTAGGGTTTCCGCCATGGGAGGGATTTGCTTTGCGGAACGGTGATAGGGTTTGTGTTGGCTCGGACGTGAGAACGTCAGAATCACAGAGACAGAGATTTGGGAGAAACGGAATTGAAGTAGTTTCCCTCCAATTCTGCGATTTGAATTGGTAGTTCGCTGAGAATTGAGAAAAACACGCACTTTACTTTTCAAAAAGAAGGGCACGTGTCTCAAATGGGGATCGTGATCACTGCTCCTTTGTCCTTCTTCAAAGTAAAAATCAATAAACCATGTCGAACTTTAACTTTATCTTTCGGCTAATTTTTTTTTTTTCCTCAGTGCAAGTGATACGGATACTTCTTTGTTTGAGCTTTTGATATGAAATAACATGAGTACCAAAAAAAATTTATTGATATTTTAATTTAAATTTATGTAATGTAAATAGTAATGTATATAATAAAATAATTTTTTAATGAAATTAAAATTTATAATGAAAAATATGTGAATATATATAAAATAAAAAATTGGAAGATTGAGTATGTATAAATTAAGACTGTGTCTAACGTGAATCAATAAGGAACGTGATTTATCATGAACCACAATTAAAAGTCTTTAGATTTATCAAGGTGTACAATGTTACCATGAACTCACCCTCATCAGAATATTTCCTCCACAACATCCTTCTCTCTCGTGCATTCTCACATGGGCCTATGATGCCTCTAATGACCAACGTCTTTGTCGTGATCTGTAGTTGTTGTGACTCGTTCGGTTCTTCCCTAATCTCTTACCCAAGCTATTCTCTTCTACTCCCATATCTAATTTTATTTTTTTCCTATTTTTTAAATTGAATATGGATTTTTTTTTTGGCATAGATTAAAAGATGATTGATGTTCCATATTCATTTTCGTTTTTTGTTTTATTTTTTATGATATGGAACTATAATTTCTGAATTCATGTTTTGTAAAGGATTATGAGGCAGTGATGGAGTAAGATTAGGAGTAGCAGGAGTAGTGCAGAAGATGATTTGGTGTTTTGATATATAGATGGCGATGGTAACTAATGTGGTGTAGGTGTTGCTAAGGATGTCAACGGGCGAGGCCAATTTGTCTATCCCCATCTGGTTTCCACAAAAGATGGGTGGGTTTGGATTTATAAAAGGAGGGGTGGAAAAATGAAACACAATCCATCTACATCGTGTTTTATGGGTTCAAGAAAATCAATAGAAAACTCATCTAATATTTTTAAAAAATAATATTTATTCATATACTTTAAATAAATCATAAATTAAGGTATTAATTGTATTTTAATTCAATCATTATATATAATCTAATAAAAAATAAATAACATAAACATATTTAAAAATTAAATTATTTTTAACTAAATGTATAATTTTTAATTTTGTTATAATTAGTAATATAATTATAACATTATTTATTTAACTATTAAAATAATTATAAATATGAAAATAATTATATAATTAATAATTACATCTAATAATAAAATTATGTATAAATATATAACTATATTATTAATATTTACAAAAATATATGTATATGGACAGGTATCGGATCAAGAGTAGGACGAAGAATGACATATCCAAATCCAATCTTGACCTAATCCCAGTCAAAACAAATTTTTCTATCAAAATCATGACGGAGTCCACGGACACCCATGGGTTCATTTTTATTGCCATGCCTAGGTGTTGCAATTGTCAGAGAAGAAGTATAAAAGAGGGGGATATTGTCTCATTGCTAGAAATTGTCCCAACAACACACGAAGATGAAGAGAGAGGTTGTTGAAGGTTGGGGAAAGAATTCGGTGTGCGGTATGTGTAAGATAAAATATTACATCTTAGATCAATCTAAAGATTGTACATAATGGTCCATGATAGACCACTTAACTTATTAGTCCATAATATATTATGTCATAAATAATGGCGGAGTACATTGTAGTATTGTCTCAAATGGGAATTGTGATTATTGCTTCTTTTTTTTGCCTTTTCTATTTCAAAAAAATATTTTTTAAGGTTCAATTACTATTTTAGTCCCTAAATTTGAGAGAAGTATTTTTTTAGTCCCTAAATTTGAGAGAAGTATCTTTTTAGTCCCTAAAAATTAAAACATATTTTTTTAGCCCTTGGATTTTGATAAGTTGATATTTTAGTCTCTAACATAATAAATTGACACTTTTATGATGGTTTTTAACACATCGTGTTAGATTTTAGCACTTTGTGATATTTTACAATACAAATTCAAGCTACTAACAATAAAATAAAAATATAGTAGTTAAAATTGTCACAAAGTGTCTATTTCTTATGACAAACACTAAAAAATAATTTATAAGAAATTAGAGAAAAAAAAACAATAATTTTAGGGACTAAAACAAACATATTGACCAAAATTAAGGAGTAAAACAACAATTTAAATTTTTTTAATGAACCTTGCTTCTTAAGTCAATCTTCTTCCTTATTTCAATAAAATGTACACCATACGAGAATAGTACAATTATGAAGAGTTGAGTCCACAACTCCTTCACATCAAATTTATTGCAAAATCAAAATGTAAAAAGTATTTTTTTTGTTATTATTTGTGATAAAACCAAAGGATTCATTTAACACCACTAATTATCTCAATATCAATTCCAAATGAGACTAACATTCATGTATGAAGGTGTAGGTGTTGTAAGAAACACCTCATTATTTGAGTCAAATGACACCATTAAATCATGTGCTAGCCAATTACATATTCTATTTAGGTATACATGGTTATTTACACCATCAATATCAGGCATACCGACATCAAATTTATTCCAAGAGTTACTTCTTAAATTATATATTTGCCATAGAGGGGAACATGGGGCGGAAGCAATTTTTCCATGTCATGTTCATAATTAGTAACATGATAAAAGTCCATATGTCAAATCTCCTTGTAATTCTATCATGGACATAACAAAACCCACAAAGATAAGGCATAAGGTCCACATGAGATGATGGAAAGTTAGTGGGATTACAAGGAGCGACCTTGAATTCATTGGTAGTTGAGTTCTACAATACAATTGTTGTGTACCCTTGGTGGAGACAAAATTTGTCATTAACAACATAATCCAAAATATAAAAACAATGGGTATTCTCTTGAACTAGAGGTGGTAAATCTAATTTGACCGTATTTTCAAACCTTTCACCTGAAAGCAAATAAGAGATGGATGACGAAGGTCGTGATACAACGAAACAAGTATCGTGGTCACAAGAATAATTATTATTAGATATGGAATCGTTGTTAAAAATTATGTAAAAACGATAATTAATTAACTATTAATTTTAACTAGCTAAGTTAATGGGAGAGACAAAAATTCAAACAAATATTTGAAGACTAAAACCGGCCAAACTTTTTTTAGGTATTAAAAACATAAATCATGATAAAAAGGAGTGATTATTTTTATAATTTGTCTTTTTCTAGTGATTTTGAAACTACTGAAAAAATAAACAAGTTTTAAAAATAATGTTTTGTCACGTGATTGTCACATTAGACTAATAATCCATATGATTTTCCACACGGATGTCAGTGTAGTTGTTACATGTCACTTGATTGTTCAAGTTAACAATAAGGACTAAAAGCTTAAGAAAAAAATTATGAGAAGCTAATAATGATAAATGTTTTTTAAGGGATGAAATTGGAAGGAAAAAATAGATAAAAAAGAAAATACATATGTGATGTATTTTTCTTTGTTTGTGTTGGGGGAGAAAGTGAAATAAAAATAAGAAAAATAGTTAATTTATAATTTTTTCTAATTTAAATTTCATATTTTTCTCTCGTTTCGTTTTTTTCCTCTCTGTTGAACAAAAGGTAAAAATCATAAATCAATAAAAAGGATAAGGAGAAAAACATTTTTTATATGTAAAATAATATGTTGAATATAAATCTTTTTATAAGTATGTATAATATACTTACCTTTTAACTCAAATTTTTTAAG